>NW_011626983.1:97531-107872 GCF_000204515.1 Acromyrmex echinatior
AAACTTTTAGCAAAAATTAAAACAGTTAGCTTTTGATTGTAACTTACATCACATAATCTTGCATCTGAAGTTGGAATCCAATTTGTACGATTCATATTCAGGGATCCATATTCTTTTTCTTTCCGAATCTTTTGGAAATCGACATATCTGATATCCTTTTATATTTGTATTAGTACAATAGCCGGCACAGCAGCTATTAGGCATTTTTTATTCACCTATTTTATTTGAAAAAAAAAAATTATTTTTGAGACTACATTGGAAATACGGTACATTATATATATCACTGACAGGGTTGGAAAGTTACTTTACAAGTTACTTATAAGTTACTTTTAGTATAGAAATTGAGTACAATAAGTTCGGGTATTTTGTTTTTTATGTTATATTTTATCATTTGCTACAAATTTTTATTATTATTTGTACTTAAGTTCTATAACAAACGCCTATAAGGTAATCTAAAAAATAACTTATAAATAACTTTCCCAACCCTGATATCACATAGTCTGAAATAAAATACACATACCTTATAAATTGCACAAGTGTTGACACTTTTATATATTTTCACTTTATAATCGATCAACCGAGATCGATATTTTTTTTTTCGTTGTATGATTAATGTACTTTTAACCAGTTTAGTTCAATGTTGATTATTTAGGCAGTAGGCACGCTGTTTTCTTTCGACAGGTGACAGGTTAGGTCGGCTAAGCTTTCTTTCTTAGTTATATATATCTTTCTCTCTCACTTCCGGTTATACCCCAAGCGACGGGAGCCAATCAGAAATCATTAACGCGTTGTCGAATCTCTGTTATAGTATCTCTACGATCAGGTATCGTTGTCCTTTGTGTGCGTCATTAGAGCGATAAAGATGGCGAGAGTTAAGTGGGGGCTAGCGGCGGTAATGGCATGATAGGTGGCCGAGCAAAAATTTGGAGTATTATGCATTTTGTTGAAGGGGGGAGGAGTGGGAGAGACCTGGTCGGTCCCGAGTGCAGACTGTTCTAGGAAACTTTTTTGTGTGCTTTGCTGTTGTTTCTTTTTTCATTTTCTTTGATGAGTCTCATTTTGTTCCTCGGGGAACCGAATTCGGCAGCAATTTGAGGAAGAGGAAGAGGCCGGGCAGAACGGCTCTGCCCTCTCTTCTCGCCGGAATTCGCGAGGAAGTTGGAGAGTGTTGTTCTTCGTGTATCGGTGTCCGGACGCGGTCACTGAAAGAGAGAGACTGTTAAGTCTGTTAAGAGGAAACTTCGACTCATGAAGAGGAAACTTCTCTCCGACCACTTGAGAATAAATTGTTGGGGAAAAACGGCTGACGACGCCTATGATACTTCCTCGGTCTTTTCCGGGGAAGAGATAGTTGTGACGTGACGTTTTTCGTCCGTCACTGTGTCGCGGATTAACCGAGTGGATCCTGAGTCCTCCTAGCTCCTGAGGGCGGACAATAAGCTTGCGAGCACTACCGTTCATGCGCCACCTTAAATTTATTTTTATTTATTTTTTCTTCTGTATTTTTTTGTATTATTTTTCTGCGAGAATCCGTTACCAGGATCGATAGTTGTGTGCGTTGATAGTTGTGTTGCGTCGAAGCTGTCTCACCCGATTACCAGCAAGGAAGAGGATCGCCGAAGAGGACCGTCATCTAGAAGGCTCCGGATTACGCCCTAATGGCGGGGGCACGTCATATCGCTCTTCTTAACTTAACGCAGCCTGTATCTATTATTTACGCTCTTTTAGTACCGCTCTTGTTTTACAGAGAAAACGGAGGATGCCGAGACGTCGGGATGAGATAGCTTCTCAAGAGAACTAGAACGTCCGAGAAAAACCACGGTGAATTTGAGTTCGAACCAAAGAAATTGCCTAACCGCCGAGAAGACTACGGATTCGGGCTCGAACCAAACGAACTGCTTCAAGCAGAAAAAGCTCCGTGTGAGACAAAAGTAGAGTCGCGGGCAAGAAAACTACCCGAGTGAAATTCGAATTCCACGCCAAGTCGCGGGAATCGCTGCCACGGGCCCACGCGATTCGCAGCGTTGCGCGGTGTCGCTATCGATAAATCAAATACTGGGAGACCTCGCTCCCGAAAAGCAGCGCGGCCTGTGCATTCTTCTGGGGCCTGCCGAAATTACTTGTGTTGTGATACGAGCCGTGGACAGATTGTGAGAAGACGCAGGATCCATTGAGACCGAGTTAAGTGCTACCGATTATTAAAGTAAAGCCGAGCGGAGAGGAAGGAACAAAAAAGAGCTATCGAAGAGACGAGAAGGAGGAATCACCGATGCGACAAGCGTAGAAATTCTGTAAAGCCGCTGATCCCCAACAACATGATCTCGAGCGAATAGCAGTGTCGAATTTGAGCCGAAAGGCTGAGGCCCGTACAGGCAGCTACCGCGAGCGATTAATCTTTTAGCTTGCTGTTCGCTCGAATCACATAGATTTTTGTATTCAGTTTGCGTAGAGCTTGCCATCCTCTCGCCACAGCGAAATCACCGCGTCTCGTTAGTGTGATTGTATATTAAATCGTCATTTTGCATTGTACGTCGTCATTAGAATACGCCGCATTTGGTGTAGAGTAAAAAAAATCATTGTACGACATCTGGCGGAAAGCCATGATTGTCGCTGTAAACTTTGATCGACTAATGAATTTGGAATAACTCTTACGATAATCTCCTGTTCACATTCCTTATATTATTTTGTGCTACGCGACTCGATAACTTCCACTTATAACGAGCTCATGTTCACTCTTACGAAGTATAATAACTATGGTGAATTGCGTACTTGAGTAGATTCATGTAATTGTTCTTGCTATCAATATTAAATATATGTTTTTCATTCTCTTATTATTAAAAGGAAGTAATTCTTATTTGTTCTCTCGCCTTCCGATTTACTGCCGCTCCGAATCACCCCCCGCTATTCATGCGGGACGAGCAGTCGGTTATCATCCGTCGCCTTAAAGAAATGTTGAGTCACAAAGAGGCACGTTCACTCGTGTCTGGCGCTCAACTTAAGTTAAAAGAAAATTCGCGGTAATTCAGTGAGTAGCTACCGACTTAGAGTATCAGAGTAAAATAATTAACTGTCGAATTGCGATCACAAAAAAGTGACGAAGTTGTGCGTCAGTCGAGAATACTGTCACACTATATATGCAACAATTTTTGTCCGTCGAGAATCGTCAGCGGTGGAATCACGCGTCCTCCCGTCTCGGAAGGCGAGCGCGCACGCGAACTCACGTGTTCGCACTTGCAAATGTGCGCTAACTCCGTAATTGTCTGTTTTACTTTAATAACTAACTTTCTCTTTTTGTTAAGACTTTTCTTTCGTTAGTGATTGGTCTCACAATTAAAGTTAGGATCGCAGCAGATCGCGCTTGGCAGCTGTTATGTTATCTTGTAATTATGCCGCCTCACCCACCAGCGGGGGGAGGAAGACTACATTGAAAGGAAGGAAAAAAAAACGACGTTACGTTGAAAAGCCGCCCAACCGAAAGACCGGACAAATCGTATTGTTTCGTATATTTGCTTGTAATCTGCGGCCGCCCTACAACCTTCTTACATCACACATCCCTTGCAGAGTACGACCAAAGGCAATAATTCCCAGCCACCTAAGGGACTGTAGGGGACTGTGGGACTGTACGGACATATGTCCTCGACGTGGAGCTAGAAAAGCAGTTGCCAGAACATCTCCCGTCAGCCCGGCAAGTTTCGGGATCTCAGGCGGAAAAACAGCTCTTGGAAGGAAATCATATTACGCGCACTTAAGAGCAAAAATTTGCGGCCGCGAGGACCCGTGCGGCACGCACAAACAGATTAGCAGAAGTCAATCGGCGTGACGGCCCCTGAGAGGGGGGAAGGCCGAACGGTCTGCATGAATCCGCCAGGAGCTCCCGGGCCTCACTCGTGCTGTGGCTGAGTCAACGATTTGTAAAGGACATACAAAGTCGCCGCTGACGAGAGAATTTTTGAGAAATTCTGCCGTGAGAAAGATTGTCGAGAAGGATAAGGGAGTGATCAGGACGCCGAGGGTGAGAGGAGCGTCGCCGTTTGCTGTAAAGCCGATCCGGATTTATAGTTTCAGGTGGATCGCGCATGGAAAAGCGTCGCGGAAAGTGACCGGTTTAATGGCCACAGTGTAGAGTCGTGAAATTGCAAGACACGTACCATCCTCCTAAACATTGTGATTATTAATTGCCGAATTTTTGTTGTCCGAATTGTTGGTAAATTATTAGTTGTCGAGTCGCTTGCCTCTCTTGCTACTATCAAGTTATTTTAGGCTTTGGTGTTGTTTGTGTCGTATCGAAACAATTATTGTGATGGTGTCGCGCTTTCGAGTTAACGTCTGGCTTCACGTCGGCGTTACGCCCGAGTAACGGGTATTACCTCGAGTACGAGTTCTGCTGTCGACAGATTATGTGTATAATTCGGTTGTCGTTTCTCTGTCACTGTCTGAAATGACCAGGAGAGAAGTAAAAACTCGTAAAGTACGATTGTCGCTCGGCGTTAGAAATAAGTTGGTATCTTTTGCGAACGTAGAATGTATTGAATCTAGCAAAAGAAGCGAAGCTCCGGAAATTGCATGTAAACGATTCGCTAAATATAATTGTCTTTTATTTTTTTATTATTTCGTGTGTGATTCTTATAGCCTATCACTCTCGCCCTCCCCCACCTTTGACGATCCACTCCTACCATCTCGAATTTGGTACGAGTGAAAGTAGAGGAGAATATCGAAAGAGTGGCATGCTCTCTCATACCTGATTTATATTACCCAACTTATTTAGTGAAAAGCTAAGAGATTTGTCGAAAATTCCCCTAGCTTTCGAAATATTGCGCTATTGAGTGAAAAAAGTATTTTTAAGTAAGAAGAGAGCTAAGAGCACGCGACGAAATTGTGCTGTCACTCGCGAGCACTGTTACAAATTTAGCGCTCAACGTGCGCGGCCTCGATCAAAAGATCTAAAAATTATCTTTGAGTTTAGAGAGTGAGAGAGAGTGAAAAA
This sequence comes from Acromyrmex echinatior, assembly GCF_000204515.1. Next base: position 102,516 of record NW_011626983.1, read on the forward strand.
AGTTATATTTTGTGTGTTATATTCTTTGCATGTAGTTGTATTTCCTCCACATATATATTTTTGTGTGTCAATTTCCTTATTTTCCGCAGTATTTATTATTCGCGTCGCGATATTAGAGAATTAGAATTATCGCGAGTGACTTTGAAATTTCAATGCATTGCGTGGATAGTATTCAGTTACGAAAATTCTCATGTATTTGAGGAAGGTTGTGTATGTTGCCTCAACTGTTATCGTTATACGCTGCGTGCGTATTTCTCGTCGCTAGTTGTGTATTGTCATTCGCGCGTGTATTCCTGTTTGCAAAAATATTTTTCAGTCGCTAGGATCTCTTTGTGTCTCGATAGCGAACGTTTGATTGCCTCGTGTGTTATTGTTATGCGACATTGAGAATTAGTATTGAAGTGGTTGTCGGTTCGGTGAAATACAAATCGTTTCAGAGGAAACGATTTCAGAGGTCACGTAGAGAAGAAGGTTTGCTGCAAGTACACGTAGTTTTTATTTTATTGTCCATCTCATTGCGGTTGTCAAGGATCATCGCAATTCTTTCCAGTTGTGATAGTTTTTTTTTTATTAGTGTAATCGAGTTTTGTGAGCGTTGTGATGTCGGAAGGACCGTCGCGATTCTCGTGATATTTCATCTGTCGGCGGAGGGCTTAAGAGAAGCCCTCGAGCAATAAAGACTGGATGTCGAGAGAAAGACACCCGCGTTATACGATCGGTTGCTTCCATACGAACTAAAGCCATCCGAGGATCGCGATTCGAGTGCAGAAAATCTCGCAGCGAGGCGTTTGCATCCTTCGACCCCGATCAAGATAGCCCAACTCCGAATATCGCAAAGAGTAGCGGGTCTCACGCGCGTCAGGATAAAGGGCAAGGGAGTCGAGCTCCTTCGCCCCCGCGTTGGCTGCGTAATGAAGTTAATGCGACCGCGTATCCGCGCGGAAATGGTACAAAAGCTTTCTTGATGCGAATAGATGAGAGTCGTGCTTTATTCCCTGTATCGGATGAGGATCTTCTGAGATTTTTTGTCGTTTTTTCTAACGGGTATCGCCCTGTATTGGTATCGGATTCTTGGCAAAGAATGTCGGACGTGGGACGAATTCGTGGTCGCGTGGCATGCGCGTTTCGCGAATGCGGATTTCCAATTGGCGCTGCGCGGTGAAATCTGGCAGCGTAGGGGAACCATGAGTCGGTCGCCGATTATCTGACCTGCAGGCTCTTTTCGGTTCAGTCCACTCCGTGGAGCCTAGAGGAGCAGCTGAATTACGCGCATTGAAATATGTTATCGCAATTGAAAATGATAATACAGCGTGCATAGTTCCGCGATTTCGAGATCTTGGAGTGGCTGACCACCTAGAGGTGATCCAGGATTCACACGACGCCGCGCTTCGCCAACTCCTGAGAAAGTCTTGTTTCCCGAGCTAGCATATCACTCCCTAAAGAAGAGTTCGCGCGGGTCGGCTGTCATTGCTGTCATCTTTCTGATGTCAGAACCACGGAGGAAAAAACATTGCGACCAGACTGGCGTGGGGAGCACTAGAACTCTCGCAGTGTGATTATGAGGCGTGTATCAAAAAGGCGCGTTAAGCCACGCGCCGAATGCGTTGCCGAAGAGATTCGAAAGTGATACCGAGATCCCGGTGATCGGGATATTTTTGGTCGTTGTAGGGGAGGAGGCGAAGATTTTTCGGAGAATCTCTGAGACCGTAAACGTTTCCGGGAAGCATTGAAGAGTAGTCTGAACATACGGAGGCTTTACAGTCATTACATAGTTGAGTTAGCGAAAATTTGAAGACGTACCGAAAACAAGCTGCCTATTATAATATCGACGAAGACGAGACCGCGGTGGGAGATCTAGCATTAAGGCGACATCATATTTTTTATCGTCCGCGGCACAAAATATTGCTGCCAAACTATTACCGAAGTTTCAGGACCCCTTTAGAGTTAGTTGTATCTCGTCGTCAGTGTACGAGCTCGCTAGTTTAGACTAAAACTTCCCGAAAAAGGGTGCATGTCGGGGAATTTATAACCTTATTGCGCCTCTGAGTCCGTCTTCGGCTGATCTTCCCCCCTCTTCCGTTCGATAGATTAGGTGGTGTTAAGAGCTGTCGAGATGCACAGAAGAAACACTATGGTCAAGGAAATGAAGAGCCCCCGTTGCCGAGACAGAGAAGCCGGAAGATGAGGGAGAAGGGCAATCCTTTATCATTGTGTAGACTATCTAGGAATAGATATCGCTTTGTTAATCATTTAATGTGGAAGAAGGATGAAAGTAGCGAGAGGCAAAAGCGTCGTGGGAGCCACGAGTGAATTTCTTGTGGAGGGAGGGGGAGAGAAATAATTCAATTTCAGATATCTTGCCGACGTTGACATGGTTCTATTCGTTGAACACAATATACGTGGCGGTTAGTCTCATGTGAATGTATGTATGAACAAACATATGTATGCATGTATGTACGTATGTACGCATAAACTTATGTACATATATATATATATATATACACGTATGTAAGTATATACGTATAAACGTATATATGAATGTGCGTGCGTGCGTGCGTGCGTGCGTGCGTGCGTGCGTGCGTGCGTACGTGATGACGACAAAGCGATTTATTCGACCTCAATTTGTTTATAATATTTAATAAAAGGAGATCGGATGGAAAGAAAATTACACACAGGTAATTAACTAAGGTAAGAAATGATAATGAAAAAGATTTGTTTCTATTATACATATACGATAACATCGTGCACTGAGGACTTGCTGCTCCGTCATTTATTGTTTATTCAATTTTCGTATCTCGTATATTTTGTGTTAAATCTAATTATTTGTTTTGTTTATGTAATTGAGCAAAAAAAAATTTATAAGAGACAAGCAATAAGTCGAGCCAAATATCAAAATTGTAAGCATTTTCTGCCACATTCTGAAGTCTGCACTTTTTGCAAGATGGACAACAATGCAACAACAACTAGCATTGCAATGCAAATTTCGTCTCTTTCTGTTGACGCCGGAAACACAAATAAAGTGCTCCAAGTACTCGCTTCCCTCGGGTTCATCTCAAGGATCTCAGATTAATATAAACCATAACGTTACTTTAACGCTTGCCAATCTCAGCGTAATCTTGGGAGATCTAACTGCTAAAATCGACATCATTAATGATCGTATTGCTGGCCTTGAATTGAAGGTATGTTCTATTAACAAAGTCAGAATTAAACTTGACTGTCTTGAATCTAGAATGCAACGGCTTGAGAGTGATTTGTCCGGACTTGGTGCACTGCTCGGTCAATCCTGCTGTGGCTATGTTTGATGAACTATTATCTAAACAACATCTTGTTGATAAGAGGATCAGAAATTTAGCTTCTCGCTGTGCCAAGCTCGAGTCCTTACTGTAGTACATGCTCAGTCGGGTGAGACGCTGCATGAGGGATCGTTTGGAGAGCTTTGAGCGTAATCGGAGAGACCTGGAGCTTATCACCTTTAGCCTTCCTAATATGCTGAATGGAAAGATACTTAGATTGTCACTTGTCTTCTTCGCATCTTATCTGGGAACGTTAGTTATGACCGCTGAGATCAATAACATCTTCAAGATCCGCGGCCGCACTCCTTCGTCATGTCCTTATGCGTTTTATAACGGTAGCTAAACGAAACCAATGATTGCATTAGCGTCATCGGGGGAGTTTCATCGCTTCGACTTTTCATAGCTCGTAATCTTCAAACGGACGAATCCCGATTGGACAGTAATTATTGGACACCGCACGATTGGACAGGCATGATTGGACACGCAAGATTGGACACCGCATAGTTGGATACTGTATTATTGGACACCACATTATTGGACATCGCATTATTGGACACCGCAATATTGGACACTGTATTATATTAGGTGTTGGAATTAATTCGTAGCGTTTTTTAATGAAAGAATGTTATTTATTTCACATGAGCATTAAAAAATACATTAATGAAAGTACTTCCCATCACTTGTAAAACGCTACGAATTAATTCCAACACCTAATAGGTCACCACATGATTTTATACTACACGTATACTTTAAAAAATTTGTCATTCGATGTATAAATTATCCACATTTAAGGTAAGGCCCTTCTAATGTGTACGTACACATAACCAAATACGTTGTGGCTCACCGAGAGGCTTATAGCTTTTTTTACCAGGTCAATGATTTCTATCTATACGTAATTCATATGTTTATTTCATACATTGACGCATTTATGAAAATTTTAAAAAGTTTTAGATTCATCATGCATATTTGACAATGTTTACTTAGGCTGCGTCCCCATGGAGAAAGAAACAGTGGAACGGAATATTGACAGAAAAGATATAAGATGAGGCTTCTTCCTCCATGAGGACGCATTTTCTCCGAGGAAAATTTCACTCAAAATATATAGTACACGTAACATATACTATAGTACAATTTTCCTCGAAGACCGTTTTGGAATGTAGTTTAGGTACTATATCCACACCAAATCACTTGATACGCTTGGTATAAACGCTGGCGGATTATTTTGATCTGATACTTCTGAATCACGACTATCAGACCAAGCTGATACGCGTATTAATTTAATTCCGCATCAATTTAATACGCATACATACTAACCGATTAAACGATGTAAAAAGAGTCAATCGACAATGCGATTCATTAATGGCTGATATGTTATGAAGGAGAAAAAGAGAGGGGCTTTGTATATATATAAATTCTCTCTTTCTCTCTTTCACGACGCGACGCGTGACGCACTCAATGGAAACTCAGCCTTAATTCTCTTTTATAATTTAATTTTCTCAATGTACTTTCACTTTATATAGTAAAATATATATAACAGCGTATGCATTTTAATACAAATCAGGCACATACCGATAAAAATATCAAAACAGTAAAAGAAAGCAATACCCCTATATGTGTATAAAATGACACATAAGTCTGCGTCCCCATGAGAAAGAAGCCTCATCCTATACCTTTTCTGTCAATATTCCGCTGTTTCTTTTTCCATGGGGACGCAGCTAAGTAAACGTTGTTAAATATGCGTAATAAATCTAAAACTTTTTAAAATCTTCATAAATGTGTCAATGTATGAAATAAACATATGAATTACGTATAGATAGAAATCATCGACCTGGTAAAAAAAGCTATAAGCCGCTCGGTGAGCTATAACGCTGTTTGAGATCGGTAATTCAAAAAAAAGGTAAGAACTCCTTCGATCGACCGACAGTAATTGTTATTGAACGCACGCACCAGGCGAGCTCGTAATTTCATCTCGAGCCTGACATTAAGCCTCGTCAAAGTCAGGGATTCATTGTTCTTTAGACTTTTCAAAACAATTCGGTTCACGCAAACAGGCACAGGCAACGG
>NW_011626983.1:112812-124528 GCF_000204515.1 Acromyrmex echinatior
TATATATATATACCATATCACCTTTGGCAAGACTCTGTACATATCTGTAAATACACCTTGTATATACACTTTGCGCTATCTCTTTTTTCTCACCTCTTCCTCAGTTGTTTTCCTGGCGCATGACAAGAAGTAGAGGCCGACGGCGATGGCCAACTGCGAGACACGTAACAATAGTTAAAACCTATATACATACTAACAACTTTATTCATTATTGATAGATTCTTAACTATAGGGATAGGGGAAAGAAATTAAAATGCATTTTAAAAAATCTCATATTTTATTTTTTAAACTTAATATATTTTTTTCTGGCGTTGTGACCACTAGCTGTATATTTTAAATACACAGTGCGACAAATATGTTCCCGGACGGGGCCTGAAAATCATAATTGAAACAACATATGCATATTTTTTGGTTTTATTATTCAAAATATTCTCCTCTGGCTTCAATACACTTGTTACAGCGATTCAATAGTGATTCAAATGCATGTTCTAGCTCAATTTGCGGAATTGCCTCTAGTACCTGTGTAGAAGCTGATTGGATGGTCGGAATGTCATCAAAAAAGCGTCCTTTCAATTTCAATTTCAATTTTGGGAATAATGAGAAGTCGCAGGAGACTAAATCAGGTGAATACGGTGGATGATTTAACACAGAGACACGATTTCGAGCCAAAGATTGACGGACAATGAAGGGTGACTCGGTGCATTATCATGCAACAAAGACCAATTTTCTGGATCACGATATTCGGGGCGAATACGATGAATTCTGCCCATCAATCGCTTTAAAACTTCGAGATAATATGCACCAGTAATTGTTTGGCCAGTTGGAACAAATTTTGTGGATAATATCTTTGCTATCAAAGAATGCGATGAGCATTGTCTTGATTTTTGATGGACTTTTCGTACTTTTTTTGCTTATGATGAATTTTTTGACTTCCATTCCGCACTTTGACGCTTAGTTTCTGGATCATATTGAAAGCACCATGTTTCATCACCCGTAACAATTGATTTTAGGAAGTTTGGATTATTTTCTACGGCTGTAACGATGTCTCTGGAATAATTGATTCTCGCTTATATTTGATCGCTTCTTAATGTGTGTGGAACAAACTTCGCACAAACCTTCGTTTTACCCAAATCTTCATGTAATATGATTCGAATCGTTTCTCTAATCGTTTCTCTACTGATATTTAAAGCCTCCTCCATCATTTTTAGTGATGCATTGCGATCGTTTGCAACAAAATCACGTACTTTTTTGATCATTTCGGGTGTTCGAACCAAAATTGGCCGTCCTGATTTTTTGTCATCTTCAAGGGTCTCTCTGCCTTCCAAAAAACGCTTATGCCACTCAAAAACAACTGTACGACATAGACATTGACTGCCGTAAACTTGTTGCATCGATCGGAATGTTTCTGATGCACTTTTACCAAGTTTTACGTTAAATTTAATCACTGCTCTTTGTTCCATATTAAAATTTCTACCTCGACCAAAATCTTGTTTAACATGAACTGTCATATCTTCGTTGTATGTCAACTAAAATGAATGAAACTTTGACAGATGATAGCAAAATGTTCAACCTTTAAAATGCATGTTTGAACGCACAGATGTCGCCACTGGTTGCTGAGATGTGGTTCGTGTCCGGGACCATATTTGTCGCACTGTGTACATTCTGTAATGCACAATTCTTAATATGTTTTCCACATGGTACAGTATTAGTAACATCTAGATTATGTAAAGAATCTATATCTTCGTAATCAGCATCCAGAGTCTCAATTGTCAAGTCGTCACTATCGAGTATACCAGCCACCCATTCGCGTTTTTCACATCCTTTAACATATACAAAAGCCTTATTGTCATCATTCTCTTCTGCACCAATTATTGTAACCAGCCATTGTAATCAGGCGTTTCATTATGCTGTACGAGATCATCCCGTCTTCCTATTGCAATCCATGGTGATAAACACTCAGCCAGGAAGCACAATACTTTCCTGACTTTGTCAACAAGTTCCATGGCATGGGACATGTAAAAATATAATGAAAGAGAGAGATCTAATCAGAATGTTGTTTATAAGATCTCCTGTGATGATTGCGAGGCGAGTTATGTTGGTCAGACAAAAAGAAAATTGAGTACGAGATTACACGAACATATCTCTGACATTAGGAAGAATATGAGTTCTCCTACTGTCACAACTGATCATCGAATTAATTTTGATAATTTTAAATGAAACGATGTGAAAATTTTAGACTGTGAATCTTCTTATAATAAGAGATTGATCTGAAATGATTCATATTAAAAGAAACAGGGTCTTAATAAACAAAATGATACCGAATCTTTACATGAAACTTATTCACAGATCATTCAAGCTCTTTCTCCTTCTTAATTGCATTCTTTTCCTATCCATTTCTTCTCTTCCCACTTTCTCTTCTCTTTACTTTATTTTCTCCTTTTTATGTTCCTCTTCCTTTTTAGTTTACCATTTCAACCTTCTTGTCTTTATATATGTACTTTACTTTAGCTTTCTAGAGAAATGATTACTTTCAATTCTCATCGCATTGTCTAATAGATAACATACCATTTTGACACACATAATAAGGTATTTATTTTCAACTTATCTGTACTAAACTCAATATATATATATATATATATTAGGTGTTGGAATTAATTCGTAGCGTTTTACAAGTGATGGGAAGTACTTTCATTAATGTATTTTTTAATGCTCATGTGAAATAAATAACATTCTTTCATTAAAAAACGCTACGAATTAATTCCAACACCTAATATATATATATATATATATATAATGAATGACGGCACTTTACACTTTCTCTATCGACATTAATAACTCTAATATACATGTATTATAATATTAAAAATAATTTTTGTCTCTTTCTTTTAATTTTAATTTTATTACTTGCGACTTGTTTTGTACCTTTCTTTTTATTATTTACGACTCGATTTGTATTTTTCTTATTATTTTTATTTTTATTCCTGTCGTAATTTATTATTACATTTTGTACTTGCTAACAGAAACATGTTCGTCCTTATTCTACATACACTACATACACAATTCGGAGGAACACATTGTTGTCAACTACAACTTTTGTATAATTTTCATTTTATTTTGGAGCGAGATTTATAGTTGATATTGCGTCCGAAAGCGAATTTTTAATTAATTTTTATATATTTTATCCATGTAACATTTCCATTGTTATTTTTGAGTCACATTGAAAATGATTCAACAGGGATCCAAACGTGTTTACTTGCTGACAGTCAAATTAAATTTTATTAAATTTTTAAATTCATGATATGTTTTATTTTATTTTTTAACGATTTAATACAAATTTGTTAATTTATGATGATTGTTTTACGCTCATAGCTCTTTGTCTTTTTATTTATTTATAATGAAAGAGAATAGCTCCTTTTCTCAACATCACCATTTCCTTCACGACAAATTTCTTTCCAACGATAGATCCTTGCAGATCCATAAACGTTGGTATAGTCATGGTGAATGACTTTTTGAGACAGTGCTTGATCACAAAAGATCTTGTGGTCAAGCACTGTCTCAAAAAGTCGTTCACCATGGATCTTGGATTTTATCTCATATATTAAAAAGAGGGGAAAGGCATTTTTTGGTGATAATAATTTACGTAATCTTGCGTACTACATTTGACATTGCTGTATTCGACATTGCTATTACAATCACGCAGTCGTGTATGATAAGACAATAGGCAGTTGTATTCGCAGGTACATTCTCTTTGAATTCAAATTCTAATCATACATCCATGATGTCACTCTTGACGGACTCGTTTTGTCGCGAACAAGTTACTAGAGTAAAACAGAATTTTCAAAAAGGAATTTAACTGGAATGATGGTTCATTTCTTTCATGAGAGATTTGATAGTAAAACGTACACAAACGTAAACACATATCATACAAAATAGCGGCTCTGCGTTTGTCAAAGCCTAAATTTAGATCATCGTACGAATCAAATTCAGAATTTAGATAAAATTTCACATTGGTTAATTTACAAGTATCGAAGTAAGTTTTACGTGCTGTCATGATATTTTTCTTATCAGTAGAATCTGTAGACCAAAGATAACGTATCATGATTTTTCCAACTGAGTCACAGTCTTGATGGCCCAAGAATGCTTCGTTGCTTGGCAATATACTCATACAAATCCAACGAACGGAAACTCATACTCAGATATCATCCGCTCTCTAAAGCGCGCACCATGAATAATTTATTAACTTCGTTCAATGCAACGTGAGGCATTCGCCACTATACTTTGAATAATTCAAGCGTCGGCTCTGTCGCTGGATCTCCCACTATGTAATTGTTACCGTCGCGCGCTCGTATCAAAATTAATTCGTGACAAGTGAATTAATTGCACGTTTACAATTCTCGCAAAAGCCCAACAATATGTTGAGCGGTACACAAAAAATTAAAATATCCATTGTCTGCCATTAGGCTTTTCGCGGTATCATTAAAGTCGATAAATCCAGCATTGTACAAACTATATGCGATTTCATTAAAAAATATTGCAAACTCTTCATAAGACTAATTATTCCAACGTTTCTGCTACGATCAATCTCCATTTTTGAGTTCATTGAATTTCATCGAACATGAACGCCACACAATTACATCCAGATTTGGTTGCTTTTGTCCATTTTTTTCCTTTGAAGTCAATTTATCTTCGACATAGAGAATGCTTTCACATGGTACCGTGTAAATCCTACTGTTGGGTCCTTATCTCGTCGCTATATCCAAACGTCGTGTTGACGTACGGATTGTATGTGTGAAACTCGAACTTGACAACGCGATTGTCAAAGATTGGTTCGCCTCCAATATTCAAGACCTGAATATATCAACCATCTCAGATATTTACAAAGCTTACAACAAAGCCCAATGATTGTAAAATTTAACATTCGACACAATGAGTTTCTTTTTGCTCGAATATTTTTTATCACTGTCGTCCTTCTGGCAAAAATTATGTCCCCTGTCTGTTTCGCCTGCTCGTTCAGAACAAGCATCTCGCGTTATCATTGCCGTATTTCTTTATCACTGTCGCCTCTGTACGATGCAATCTAACGATGATTTCTTCTCCGAGAGAAAATCGAGCAATCATCCGTCTTGATTCACAACGCGAATCGTCAGATGCTTCATACGATGATCGGAAGGTAAATGATCTGTGTTGGTCTTTCTGATATCTTATATCCTGATGACAAGCTCGATGAAAATTCATATCGTGGAACGAACTTATCGTTGCTGTATGCGCTCGTGGTCACGTTGCACTCAATGCGAATGATATTTCACGTTGATGATATTTATCGATATGTCTGATTCATGCCACTGTTGCGGCTCGAGCACAGGTGATTCGATGAAAATCCCAACAGTGATCCAATATTGTGAGGTTTGTTAAAATTGAATAGCTAAGCGCCATTGATTTCACTCTTCATTGTATTGTTATTGGCACGAATAGTCAATACTATTCATCTTCTTTGCGAAGCGTTTTCTCTCTCGCGACATCATTATGATAAAATTGTAGAATTATACGTTTTAAATACTTGTTTATGTCACGTATTTCGTATGATTTTTCAAGAATGACAATTCGAGAATGATAATACTGCTCTCGTTTCGATACACTCCCCCTGTTGGTAAGGTAGTATGCATAAAAATACCTTTAAAATATGGAATACGCATACGTTTTGCCAGTTGTTGCAGTTGTGAACTGTTTAACGTTCTTTTTTTTAATCTTTTTTATTTTTTTCGTTGTGACTCCTCGTCCACGCTTGTATGGAGGCAAACTCTATGACCTTCCATGACACGGTTATGACGTTTCAATTGTCCCAACTGACGTTGTGCGGCTTTATTATCGTTTATAGTTTTTGCGACTCCTACCGCGCCGCTGACCAACGAGCCGAAAACTCCCAACAGCGGTAAAATAGGTAAGATATCACTGCGTTTTGCCACAGGTAACATTCGTTTTTTCGTCGGTTTTTTCTTCTTCGCTTTCATATCCATACCAATTTTTGTTTTGATTTCCATAGCCGCTCAAACAGCTGTGGCATCAGCTCTCTCTCTCTCTCTCTCTCTCTCCAAGAGTCGAATCTTTCGCGGTAATCCGAATATTTCCGCACCTCCTCAGCAAGTATTTTGTCAGCTACGTGTCGTTTCGAGAGATCTTTGCGAATAAGCTATGTCGTGTTCGCGACACGCCGTGTTCAACGGATTAATGCCTCGATCGCCTCTAGCCAATTCTTTTTCTAAATGCGTACCTGGACCATAAAATTGATATCCGGGGATATGCAATTCGATCGGAAGTGCGTTTATTGCGTGATTTAAAAAGCCGCAACCTTTTATTCTTATTGTTGTTGTTGATATTTGCTACAATTTCTTATAAACGACGCTGGACCATCAATATGCGATCGATGGCAGGGCAAATTATAATGCTTCAAGCATCAACGTTGCTAAACCTGAATCAGTCTTTATATGCTCGGGTAATCTGTCCCACAGTTGATCTATGTAATTCTTAAATTCTTGTAGCAAAATAATTTTCGGTACATATTCCAACTCTTTGGCGGTTAAACTATGTACATCATAGTTGTCCGACACTATAAGAAGTATTTTGAATACTCAGCGATTTTGTTTTGCGCGTTACTATAAATATAACCACTCTCGATGTCGTTTTTTTTTTCAATATTATCAGTGTCGTCAAGGGAGAAGATATGAAGTTCGTGCGACAATCAAAATGACGATCAAAATGACTAATGTCAACAATAAAGTACAGACTGAAAAAGAAATACACAAGCATGGAACCATGTTGCCGATTTCTATACGCGGAATCATCTGCGGTCCATCGAATTGTGGCAAAACAAACGTGTTGATAAGTTTGCTGGAAAGTCCACATGGTATACGTTTCGAGATCGTGTATTGAAGTCGTTGCCACAGCCAAAATACCGATTCTTGGAGAATTGATTAGCATTGAAGAAATTAGTTATTTTACATTCTCCAATAATAAACGATGTATTATCACCGAACAAAGCGCTTCCAAATTCATTTTTGTCTTTGATGACGTGCGTCAAGTAAGACGCGATGAGAGAGTACTTTGCGATGGATTGACACGCGGACGTCTAAAAAACAATGTACAAAAGAATCGAACATTACATCGAATTCCAATGATGCGTCGCTTGTACTACGAATTATCGTACAAACGTTCGCATGTTTTTTCAGTCAAAGACGCTTATGAAGACGTTTATGAAACGCCCAACTGCTTAAAACGTTAGTTAAATAATAACGATAAATTCGGATGGAAATCAATGTTTCTTTCTTACAGGTGAATATCCTTTCGGATCTCTGTAACAAGTCTAACGCGGCGGTTTTCTTAGGCAGTTAACTAAGAGTGCGATTCATCGCTCGATTCGGCCTTTTATCGATTTGATCGAACAGAGGCTCTTTTCGTCAATCGCCTATGAGATTCCCCAAAATTATGAATCTTTGAGGTGATCTCATGATTCGGGCCGTGATTGGCAATTTTTAACGAAGATACCCAAATGACATGCGCGACCACACGCTAGAAAATCTCGCACACGCTAGAATACTGAATAAAACTATCGCCAAATATCCCCTTATGAGAGTCGAAGTTAAAACATTCATGATACATGCCGATGTTCCATATACAGGGTGGGCCATCTATTGGTACGTTTTTGAATTTCGTCGTATGGCAACACCGAACGAGCTACAGACCCGAAATTTTGACAGTTTATTAGTCATACCGTCCGCGGCACGAAACAACATGTTTTCTCTTGAAGAGCGTTTTGAAATTTTAAAAACTTATTTTCAAAGTCAGTGCTGTGTCGCCGAAACTGTACGAATTTTGAAAAGAAATATGGGTCGTGATAGAGCACCCACCGAAGGAGATATACGCAAATTGGTGAGGAAAGTTCGTGAGAAAGGGATGTTAGTGGATGACAGAAGTGGTCCCAGAGCTCGGACAGTGCGCACACCCGAGAATATTGAGGCTGTGGCCCAAAGTGTGAGACAGAATCCGACGACTTCAACTCGACGCCGATCGCAGCAACTGAGCATTAGTCGCACCAGCCTGAGGAGAATACTGCACAAAGACCTCGGATTATTCGCCTACAAGATCCAGATGACTCAGGAGTTGAAAGCAAATGACCATCCGCTTCGATATCAGTTTGCTGTGTGGGCTATAGACCAGCTCAATAATGACGTCGATTTTGGTCGAAAAATCATCTTTTCGGACGAAGCTCATTTCCATCTCGGCGGATATGTGAACAAGCAAAATTGCCGGATTTGGGGCTCGGAACAGCCACACACAATCGTAGAGAGACCAATGCATCCTCCAAGAGTCACAGTTTGGTGTGGATTTTGGAGTGGTGGCATAATTGGCCCATTTTTCTTCGAAAATGATGCTGGAAACGCCGTTACCGTCAATGGCGAACGCTACAGAGCCATGTTGACCAACTTTTTATGGCCTCAAATCGACACTATGAATGTGGAAAAAGAGTGAAATTGGCGCCGAGGTAGTCCAAAATGTCATTAATAATTGGGGTGACCGAATGGCATACTGTAAGGCCAGTAGAGGGAGCCACATGAACGAAATCGTTTTTCATTCTTGACGCGGATACTTTTAGCTTCACAACAAAACAAAATTAATAAAAAATATCAATGTATGCTCATTTGATCGCATTTTTAAAAACGTACCAATAGATGGCCCACCCTGTATGAGATCGTGCACGACAAAAAGTATAAGTGTTTAGCGAATGGCTCTTACAATCATACATATACACACATCTTTATGTATTATTTTACAATTATCAATATTTTGAAGGAGCGAGGGCCCACGGCACGGTTTCAAAAGGAAAACTCTGTTAGGGATACATTCGGCGTTTTTGATCGCGAATCGAAATCTTACTTTGCTTTTTCGGCGCTCGATTTGCCGTCGCAGTCGTCAGTTTCGCGGCTGTCTGTGATCTATGGATCAACACTCGGGAAACACAACTAGAACGAAAACGAGAAATCAGGAATCGACGGGAATCAATGAAAATTGTTATTCAAATTTTGTCTCCGCTCTCTTCTCAGTCGTAGAAAAACCTAAGAATCAAACGCGATACAAGACGATAGTCTTAAATGTTACTGCGTGTTCGCGACCCGAGTGACTCAAGGAATATTCCTTCAGGCGATGTCACGACTTGACCTAAGATAACAATCTCGAGGCGTTGTCAGGAATCGGATTAACTGGCCCAGGATGATAGTCCCAAGGCGTTGCCAATTGTAAGAGATTACGAACATTTACGCGAATATATCTACAATTCACGAACATTGAAGTGATTGTGACGGTGTTATCCGAATTACACAATACTTAGTTATTGTGAACATTAAATCATTCCATACTCCTATAAATGACAATATAATTATCCATCAATAATTACATAACCATTTGAAACATGGTGCCTCCTGTGAGGTTCATGGAATCCCACATTCAAAGAACGTGAACGGATAACTCAGGAGCCAAACACGCTGCGCCATCCAGAGATCTGAAATTCCAAGACGGTATCATTTCGAGCATCAGTGAGCAGTGTTATTGTACGAGTGTAAGTCATTCGATTTTTACTTGCCAATCGCATAACAATAGCTGACAGGGTTAAACTTGTTATCTAGAAACGGACGTCATTAAAATCACAAATTACGAATTTAGCCAATCTCTTCGACAAAGGTAAAATAGATAATAACAACTTAAAATTATGAATTTCTCGCGTAACAGAGCTATATCACGCGTTCGAGGAAATCAACGACGAACTCGCGGTGTTAGATTCTAATGACATACATCAGACCGAATTTCTAAACGTCCAAGAACGATTTTACGCGCTTGCGAGCAATGTCGAGAGCAAATTGAACGCGACAAATACATCAAATAAGGATAACGTCATGTTAAACGACAATGTCTAAACGCGAAATTGCAAGCATTGCAACAATCGTCAGAAAAAAACGCATTAAATTACCCGAAGCGCCTTTACCGATGGCAAATTCGAAAATTGGTTAACGTTTAAAAACACGTTCTCTTCTTCATAATTGGCTCATAAACGGATTTAACAGACATCGACAAACTACATTATCTAAAATCCGCATTAACAGGTGAGGCCAATAATAAAATAAAAATATTCTCGATCGACGAGATAAATGCGAAGGCTTGAAAGTTATTAGAACGCTCATTCGAAGTGAAACGAATTCTGGTCACGCGACATCTTTCGGCTGTTGTAAATTTGCCCGCGTTAGATAAAGAAAGTATGGACGGTTTGACGGCTCACTAACGGCTCGCTGACGACGTCCAACAATATATCGCGTCGTTAAATACGTCACAGTCTGTCAAGAAATATTAATATACTTTATAGAAAGCAAATTATCGAAAATCACATTAAACAAGTGGGAGGCAACACTTGAGAGAGATACTTCTCCTAACTCGAACACTTGTTTACGTGTTGTCTACGTGTACGAATTTTTATACAAAACAGCGGTATGCGCGTCGAGACCGAAATTAGTACAACCGAATAAGAGCAAGTACGAAGTCCCGGTCAAGAAAAAGAGACTCGACGTTCCGAATCGAACCGTTGTAGCAAAAACATCGCACAATTGTATTGCATGTAAAGGTAAACCACATCCATTCTACGTATAGCACGTTCAAACAACTATCCGTAACAGAGCGCGAGATGATGCAAAAGGCGAAATTATGTTATACTGCTTGCGCTCTCATCATTTATACGGGACACCGTATAAATTTTTGAATTGTACGAAATGTCAAAAACGTCACAATACCCTTTTACATGACGACAATCAAGTGAACAAATCGACTTCTTCTAATTCCACGACTACTCAATCTAAATGACTATTAAAATCCCTCGATCACAACGCAACGAATCCCGTAACCATGCCATGCGCAGCTTTTAACGAATGCATTAATATACCAGGTGTATGCATAAGTTTTTTCCGGTTTAACTAAGAGATGGCACCAGCGAAAAGTACACAGCGTATTAATTTGACACATACGCCATTTTGTTCGTCTGATATTTAACTACAAACACACACAAGTTGAGTCCGCCAAAAACTAGCGTCTTTGTTTTATCGTTCAGTGATCATGTCGAGTTTTGTGCCTGAAAAAGAAAATTTGCACGCATTGCTTTTTTTATTTAATCAAAAAAAAAAGTCTGTTGAAAGTCATCGTTTACTGATAGAAACATATGGTGAACACGCTCCATCGATTAGAACATGTGAGACATGGTTTCGACAATTTAAAAATGATGATTTCAACGTGAAAGACAGTGAGCGCTCTAGACCACAAAAATGCGAAGACGAGCAATTGCAGGAGTTATTGGATGAAGACCCAACTCAAACTCAACGGCAATTAGCAGAAGTATTGCATGTATCACAAGAAACAATCAGCAGACGTTTACGAGCAATGGGAAAGATCAATAAACTCGGTAAATGGGTCCCACACAATTTGAATGAACGTCAAATGGAAAATCGCAAAGTTACTTGTGAAATGCTGCTTCAACGCTATGAAAGGAAATCATTTTTGCATCGAATTGTGACGGGTGACGAAAAATGGATTTATTTTGAAAACCCGAAGCGGAAAAAATCGTGGCTTTCACCTGGCGAACCGGTCCATCAACACCAAGGCCAAATCGCTTCGGCAAGAAGACCATGCT
>NW_011626983.1:147267-158648 GCF_000204515.1 Acromyrmex echinatior
CATAAACAAAGCGCAAATTATTGTTATAACTATATCACTTGTATATATCATACAAGTGATATAGTTATAACAATAATTTTCGCTTTGTTTAATTAGATCCAATGTCAGAGGCGTTCATCGTGGGCTGACTATTTTTAATTTACTGACAGAGGCATTCGATTATCAAATTTGGTAAAATACAATTACGGAATCAACTTGTAAAATTTTGCGTCTGCAATTAAAGAAATGTGAATAGCATTGTCATGATGAATCAAAAGTTGATTGCTTGACATGATGGAAACAAAGAAACTAACGAAGAAAAAAAAGACTGAATATAAACAGCTTCTTTGAAACCTTATAACTTTTGTCTGAAACGTTTTTTCTAAAAACGTTAGGTAATATAATAGCCTTATAGCACAAGAATGGCCGTAATTCAATCATAGAAGAGAACGTGAATCATAGGTCAACATATTATATTTTGGCATACTATGCATGCGGATACAAGTATAATTCACATTTCTTTCCGATTATAGTTATAATCACCTTTATGTTCGGCTCCTAAATCCGGGGTCTTTTTGGACACCCTATGTAATATATACGTTATACATATACATATATAACATACATTATACAGTCAATAGTCACATGCATAATTTTCGTATGATGCTGTACGTTTATGATAATAAGTATATCATATTCAAAGCAAAATGTTTTAGCAAATGTATACATTTATAGGTCAATGTGTACGTTGACTAACAGCAAGTTACAATAAGTATTTTTACAATAATATTTTTACTAAATACATTCTGACTGTGACTTAGATATATCTTCCATTCCATGGATGTAATCATGTATTTGAAATACATGTATATACATATAATGTAATAGCACTTTTTCCTTTATTCTCAATACCATTTTAATTTAAGATATAACATGTATTGTCAGTACGTAAATACATTGCACATATGTAGCTATTCTATCTCTTTTTATTAATGGCCTTTAATGGTTTAATGGGCCTTTTACAATTATAAGCCATAAATCAGCCATAAATAAGAAGTCAAAAAAATTGACTGTGATTGATCAATTTTTAGCTTCTGACTTCTGATTTGTAACTAATAACTTATTGTAGAAGGTCCATAAAAGAGAGATAGAAGTTATATCATACTTAGCTCATACTTAGCTTTTCATGCAGATATAATATAGACACATTAGTGAATAGAATTATATTTTATGTACTCACATTACAAAACATAATAAAATATATTTCTAATTCATATTCACGTACGTGTGTAGCTACTTCATCTCTTTTTGTTACGTGTAACAAAAAGGTGTACTGATCTTTTTTCTACGTTGAAAAAATAAAAAGAGATATGTTTTTTTATGGTCAAATATACAGATATTAGTGATATGCTTTTATATTTTCAATATCAGAATATACATACAACTAACATAAATCAAAGCTAACGAAAATCAAACGTAGATGATCAGACATAACATCTTAAAAAGATAATCAAATTACGAATTCTCTGATAAATCCTCATTTTATGTGTACAGATATACTCATTTTATATATATATATATACTATGGCTTCGTATCGATATAACTATTAAAATTAAAAATCTGTACTTTATGTATATTACGGATTTTTAATACTGGTGATATATATTGGAACACGGCCTACACTACATGTGTACATAATACAACTGTATTTCTAAGGTCCGATTCTACAAATATAAGATTAACTTCAATTACGGTTTATTTTTTTCTCAATTTTAAAATTGGAAAATTTTCCAAAATAAATTTTACATTTGTGAAACCGACCCTAATAAGAAACGTCCCTGCTAAGATGGTAATGTAGGAAACGGAATAAAAATATCGATAATTAATCGATCGAATTTCCTGCATGATCATATTAACTCAGAGGGCGTAAGCATCTTATACATTGGAAATAAAAATCTGTAATATCAACCTTGATTAACTTCAGCCTTCGCTCCAGCATCCCCTTAAATTAAATGGTGCTCTTTTAATCGGACCCTTTTTACAAGATAGCATTAATCGACATAATTATTCGTTTTCGTACTTACAAAATCGCTTTAACTACCGACTTATAGAAAATGTATCATCAGGTGTTGGTTCAGGAAGACGATCGCGATTTTCAATGAATTTTATGGAGATTTTCGCCTGAGCAACCTGTACAAGATTATCGCTTAAATACTGTTACGGATGGCCAAGCTTGTGCGTCTTACTTGACGGTACGTTGTTTGAGACAACTAGGTGAGGAGGATAAAAAGAGTTATCCGCTTGCGTCTCATACTTTATTGAATGATACTTATGTCGACGATATAATATCGGGGGCTAGCACGATTGATAATGCTCATTCTTTGCAAGAACAATTAACTATTACTATATAGCTATGTTATGAGAAGGAGAATTCGAAACGCACAAATGGTGCTCTAATTCTGACGACGCACTGAAAAGTTCCGCAAGAGCTCTGTGAATCTAATTCTAGTTTCAAGATTGATGCGAATGATACTATTCGAGCTTTGGGGCTTGAATGGAAGCCAAATTCGGACAGACTTCAGTTTACCACAAATACAATAAGTCATGCGTCCACAAAGCGCGAGATGTCCGCAATTGGTAAACTATTCGATCCTTTGGGTTTGATAGGTCCCATTTTAACAGTAGCTAAAATCCTGATGCAAAGTCTTTGGGAAATCAAGACAGGCTGGAACGATTCACTCCCAGATTCGGTGCAAGACAAGTGGAAGGAATTCCGAGATTCCTTAAATAATACTCACGAATTATATGTTCCTCAATTAGTTGTAGGTGTATCAAAGAATTGTCAATATTCCATGTTTGGATTTTGTGACGCTTCCGAGAAAGCATATGGCATGTATCTACATACGATCGATAAGCGAATCCAGCGAAGAAACGATAGTTAGATTATTATGCACGAAAGCGAGGGTAGCCCCTTTAAAGAATCTATATCTAGGTTAGAACTATGTAGCGCGTTATTACTATGTAAATTGATCAATAATGTAAAACACGCCATTCACATTGGAATTGATGAAATACGGGCTTGATCTGATTCCATAGTCGTGCTGTATTGGCTTCGCGGCGACGTAGCGCGTTGGGAAGCTTTCGTATCCAACCGTCGGAAATTAACGAAATACTGCCTGCTATCCATTGAAACCATGTAAGAGATTCGGAGTATCCCGCAAATCTGATCTCAAGAGGCGTTTCACCTGTTCAGTTGAAGGATAATTATTATGGTGGAATGGCCCTAAATGATTGTCATATATTCGTCCCATCACAAGCGGAGAAAGTCTCGATTTGGAATTCGCCGAGGATGCCATACACAGAGCCGAGATTGAAGCTAAGCAACTCACTGCAGTCTGCAATCTCATCGTACCTCAATTATTGATTTCCAATGAGACAATCAACACACTCATCACGAACTGCTCAACGTTCATGAGGATTGAGCGGATACTTGCTTATTGCATTAGATTTCTTCATAATTGCCGCAAAGGACATGAAGATCGAGAATTATCTAAATTGACTCTACCTGAGTTGGAGTTATCAAGACGCGAGGTACTTAAGCAACATTCACAATGTGTCTACTTCGCGGAAGAACTAAAATGCCTTCAAAACGAGAAATAAACAGAACTAGTCCATTATTTCAGTTACACCCATTTCTAGACGAACATGGTATAATCAGAGTGGGCGAACGACTTCAGGCGGCGCCTTGGAGTTTCGAAAGGAAACATCCCATCTTACTGCCCACACAATGCAAGATCACACGTTTGCTGATCGAAAGAGAGCATCGCGCTCTACTACATGCTAATCCACAATTGTTGCTGGCATCAATACGCCAACAATACTGGCCGCTAAACGCAAGAAATTTGGTACGTCAGATTTGCCGTTCCTGTGTCTGATGTGCTAAGCATAACCCAAGAGGACTAACACAAGCGATGGGATCCCTTCCCAGTGATAGAGTGCAGCCATCCAGAGCATTCGCCGTTACGGGAGTCGATTTTGCAGGACCAATCACTACCCTTGTTAACAAAGGACGAGGTCGGAAAACATACAAATCCTACATGCATTATTTATATGCTTCGCCACTAAAGCCATTCATCTCGAAACTATAAGTGAGCTATCTATGACGGCCTTCCTAGCCATGTTACGCCGCTTTATTGATCAACGAGGTTCACCTCGAAAGATTTGCGGCGATAACGCTACCAATTTCGTGGGTGCTAAATGCGAGTTACAAGAGTTGTCGCTTTTCTACGCACATCCATCAACGGAAATTGGCGACGCGTTGAGAGAGGCATAGAATGGAGGTTTATTCCTCCATATTCGCCACATCTAGGAAGTCTATGGGAAGCAGGAGTCAAATCCTGTAAATATCATTTCCGCAGAGTCATGGGCAATACTTTGTTTACCTTTGAGGAATTGACAACGTCTCTCATGCAGATTGAAGCGTGCCTGAATTCGAGATCGTTGTCACCCCTATCCTCTGATCCTTCTAATCTGGAAGCTTTAACGCCAGGACATTTCCTCATAGGAGAACCACTAACCAGTCTTCCGGAGAACAATCTAACTGATATAAATATCAATCGCCTTAATAGGTGGGAAATGGTTAAACGCTCGGTCCAAGAATTTTGGAACGGGCAGCCGAATACGTGTCCAATTTGCAAAGTCGCGTCAAATGGAAAACTCGCCAGAAAAATCTCCAAGTCAACGACCTCGTGCTCTTAAAGGAGGATAATCTTCCACCGTTAAAATGGAGAATTGGACGCGTCACCGAAGTTCATCCTGGCAAAGACAATTTAGTACGCGTCGCGACGGTGCGCACGACCACTGGTATTGTTAAACATGCAATTGCTAAACTTTGCAAGTTACCAGTGAATAATTCTATAAAGGAAGATTAATTGATTAATCTTGATGGGCGGTGTGTTAGCGCGTTAACTCCATTTATCGATCTAAGCGCTCCATGCCCGCGCTCGTTAGTGGATAAGGCCCATCATGTTAGGGCCCGTTGCCGAGAGAGGGAGTTGCCTAGCGTACATAGGCATTGGCGCGACGATAGCGAGACCACGCCGGGTCACTTCCGTGCGAGACAACAACGTGCAAAGGTCCAAAGGTCCGCGATCGCGATTAGACAAAAAGCTATAAAAAGTGCGTGTATCCAGTCAACTTCCACATCACACATACACAACATAAATTTGGCGTGAAACGAGTCAATTATCCAATCACAACAGTACTGCATTTTCTCATTTTTACCAACATGAGAAATACGGTGTTAAAAAATTCTAAAAAAGTTCTAAAAAAAATTCTTAGAGTACTATGAGAAGAAAATAAACAATTTTTATCTCTTGCAATTTTTCAATAAAGTTGTTAGTAATCGAGTAAAACATTGAAGACCAATTTTCGACAATTTTTAGCAATTAATATCTTGTTAACTATTGCAAAAATTGCAAAATGGTAGAGGACTTTTCTTCTCAGTTTAGTCCATTCTGTCCCTATGCAAAAGATTTCTCATTATTTTCCAAACATCCTATACAGCTATGGAAGATAGAATTTAGATAAATATATTTAAATATATAAGTCTAAACTATAGACTCAAAAGAGTTTTGCTTTATTCACTTATATACAGGGAATGGAAATAACTCATTACTTGTAACGAAATTACAGTTATAAGTTATTTTTTTTGTAACTTTACTGATAATTGCATTATTTTTTTGGTAGCTGTAACATAATTACATTTTTTTTAGTAATGGTAACGAATTTTAGAGTTACTTTTATCATTATTTTGCACACGATTGGACACAGTTCGATTGGGTACGCTTGAGATTAGAAAATCTCTAGGCATCCGTTCGCTGCGATTATCAATAGTGATCGTTAATTTTTAAAAAGACAGAAAAATAACGAAAAGTTATTTCTCAAGTAACAGTAATGAATTACTTTCAAAAATCAGTAACTAATAACGATAACTTGTACTTTTTCTACTCGGTAATGAGTAAGTAACTATAACTTGTTACTTTTAAAAAGTAACTTTCCATTCCCTGTTTATATATTATAGAAATCTTCTTCTACATTAATCACATATAAAACAACAATCAAGGATATTAACACTTATATCATCACTTCTACAATCACTAATACAATCAATTATACAATTACTTATACAATCACACATATTTATTTCATTACAATCGTCCAAACACATTGTTGTTATCTCTGGCAATGAGTCTGATTCATTCTGCAATTAATAGAAATATATATAATCAGATTAGAAAAATTTTTCTTATTGATCAAAAGTATGAAGAAAAAAATTGTTTAATGTATGATGTACATGATGATATCGTATTTTTTACACTCCTTTTATTTTCAGATAAAGCCGAATCAAAAACATGTTTAGACAAATGTTGTATGAGTTGACGGAATACAAGTAATGGTAAAATCAATTTCAAAAAAATCTATTTTTATAGTCATATGAACGTCATGGCTATTTTTAAAAAATGAAATTATATTTTTCTTTTCTCAAAATGATTGTTAATTATTCTATATATATAATACAAGTATTTAAATCGAAGTAGAAATACATCATAAAAACGAACGTGATATAATTCAAAACGTATGAAAAGAAGAGCATAAAAAACCGCACAAGTTATAATTTGTGATATTTAATTATCATTACATTAATAAAAACATTAGACATTTCGGTCACAATCTGACCATCCTCAGTAAATTCACAATATTCTTAAAACGCAGAATTACATATAGACATTAAATTCAATTGTCGTATGATATAATTATATAAAAACGTGTTCTTTCATATGTGAAGGTGCCTCGTATAATAAAATTACACCGCCAATTGTCATATCACAAAAAGTGTATAACGAGAATTTCCAGATTCTAAATTATTATTAATTTAACAAATTTACGTATCATTAATATCTTTTAATCGAAATACATATGTGAGAATAGAATCGTTACCTGTTTTACAGCAAAAAAAAATAATGATGTATCTCAAGTACATCCTTTGCACAGAAATTGAAAATTTGTCGTGACATTGTGTATTATTATTTGTCATATCATATATGTTACCACTATTTATATGTATAAGTCAAAAGTTTAGAAAGTTCTAGAATTATTTATTAAGTGTAAGAGAGATCTTTCTTAAGAAGAGGCAAATAAACATCAGGCAAATCTTCAGTGTCACTTTGCTTATTGATACCACTTATTTCGCCTTTAATGTATATCATTTCAGAAATTCTTTTCATTAATGATTGTTCTGTGTCTTCTTTTTTCTTATGTTATCCCAATCCAATTCATGCAACTCATTCAACTGGTGACGTGAAATCACAGACATCTCGAAAGTGGATCTTCTTATGTCAGCCTTATGTTCTTTTATACAAGTTTTAATTTCCTTTTTGTTTGGCTAACATAAGAAGATTCACAATATTTAAACAATTTATTTTGTAGACTATTCCACGATGATCATCCTTAAGTAAAGGATCTTTTCCAGTTTTTAAATATATTCATTTTATTCATGGATTTATAAGCGATATTAAGGCCATGAATAAGTGCAAGTTTTTTAAATTTTTCAGATACTTTGCTTAAATATGGTATTGTGAAAAATTTTCTTTGAATTAGAATTAGAATCATTTTCGTTATTATTGTCCTCACGATTTTGATCTAAATTAGTTCTACTTTCCAAAATTTTTATTCTATTTTTTATTATTGAAAATATGAATTTAAGAGGATAACCATTCATTAAAAGAGTGTGAATTAAATCAGAGATGTTTTTTTCTGAAATTTTGGATGGGATAAAGGCAAAATTCTATCCAATTGCCCGATGATTACGCCCCTTTTATGTACTAATAGATGATTCGAAAAATAATTTAAATATCTCCCAGAATTAGTAAGTTTTTTGTAAATATCGAAGATAATTTTTCCTTCTTGTCTCATTAATTTTACGTCTAAAAAATTTATGCCGTTTTCATCGCCAAAGTCAATGTTCCTAGACGTATAATTAAAATGTTAGTGTTATACAAAAATTTATGTGTATGGAAGTAGAAATATTGAAATTCAATAATTTATGAGATATTTATATTTTATATAAAATATTTTGATATTTTGCTATATATAGGCATATTTTGATATAAAATAAAAAAATATACCTTGTTAACTATTAATTTGTTTACAAGAACAAAGAATAATTGATTTTCAAAAATGTTCAAATCAGTTTAGTTATATCTATAAAGTTATTAATTACAAATAAATTTAATTAATAGTTCATGTATATAAAAAGATGATTCAGATCAAAGATCACAGGAGCCGGCATTACATATTCCTCATGGAAAACTGAATCGAAAATGTTAATAGCAAAATGTTGTCAATATGTTTGTCAAGTTTTTGAATG
This sequence comes from Acromyrmex echinatior, assembly GCF_000204515.1. The sequence goes on from NW_011626983.1 coordinate 155,676, forward strand.
GTGAGCCTTTGAAATCGTTCAAACACAGAGTATAAAATTCACGCCATCAGGCAATAAAGCAACCGCGCTCGTATTTTGATAGTTATCACTAAATGATGTTGAATGAGTATTGAACAGATTCCGTGAAATCTCTATTAACTTCTACTGTTTTATTCTTAAATTGAGCCCAATTTAATTGACGAGGAGTAATTTTAATTACAAATTCGACAAAACGTCAAAAAGAAATGTATATTTTTGAAAAATGTATTTCAAGTAATAAATAAATATTAATAAATTAAATCAATATTAATTAATACTCATTGTAAGTAAGAATATTTAAGCTTATAACGGTAGAAGCTAGATCTTAAAATGTTTAAAATAATTTAATGTAAATTATACATATACCGTAAGTTAAATAAGATCGTGGTCGGCCTTATTCAAAGTTAATAAAAGATATCACCCTGAATCTATAATGAATCCATAGAGAGTATTTTTGTCCTTGATGCACTATCAAGAAAGATTCAGTTATCATTGAACTTTCTTAAAAGAATTAAGCGCCATGAGTATCAAATACGCATCATCCTATGAAACTGTGTTCCTCTGCACTCACTCAAAAATGTCACAATTAGCGGCTGCTAAATATATGAAAAAGTCGAAATCATTCGTACAGAAGTGGGTGCAGCGATATAATGTAGCAAAAAATATCGATGATTTATCGGAACGTGGCTCGATATGCAAGTGATAGACAAAAAAGACGATAAAAAAATAGTGAATCTGTTTTCGCGGATTCCTGGCTTAACACTGCGTCAAGGACAAACAAAATTGAAATACAGGATATTTAGCGTAACGATGCGCACGATTTTTCGGACACTTCCGACAGTTTAAAAAAAGAGTTGAAAAATGAATATTTATCTGTTCCATACAAGCTACAACATACAATAAAAAAATATATAAAAAAATTTTTTTAATGGCATACAATTTTTTTCCATAACATTTTAAGGGTCTCCAAGACGAATTCAAATCATTATCAAAATGTCATTTTTATTGATATTGTATTGATTTTGTATTGCATATTTTATTAAATAAGTGCATCATATATATGTTATCATAAATATCCATTAGCAAGGAATACTATTAGGTCATTTAAAAAGTATCTGCGGTTTTTTCATTCAAAAATTGAACAAAAAACCGTGGATACTTTTTAAATGACCTAATATAATAAGCATAAAATCAAATCAATAAAAAACACTGTAACTTATGTATGTATGCATGATCTGTGTCTAGTCAGAAGTTGTAAGCACTGCTATTACAATTAATGATGCGAATTTGATATTAAATATCAATAAAATAAACGCGAGCGTGGTGTAGCAAGCAGTGTACGAGACTGCTATACTAGAAATCCAGATTAGATCATTATCGTTGTAATCAGCGAAAATCCTCGAGTAACAAGTTTTAGTGAAATCAAACAATTTTTTGCTCTTTTGTCCGCCATATTAGAATCGCCATTTTGAATTTTGAAAATCTAAGAACACATTCGTAATTAGAGATCCCAAAAACCACCGAGTATTCAGTTTCGATCAAGTAATTTTTTACTTTTTGGTTCACCATCTTGGACCCTTCATTTTGAATTTCTAAAATCTAATGTTAGATTTGCAATTAACAACCCCGAAAACCCCCGAATGACAAGTTACACTAAAATCAAAAAATTTTTCACTTTTTTGTCCGCCATATTGGATCCGCCATTTTGAATTTTGAAAATCTATGATTACTAAGCCAGATTCGTCAGTGACCATGAAAAACTCCCGTAACAAATTTCATCTGAATTCTAAAAAAAAATGTATGCTTTAAAGGGTTAAAAAATTTAAGATGACTGATTTTTTTATGAAAAAAAATTTTTTTAAATATTTTTTTATTGCATGATATGTGTTTTATTGCATGTATATCAATATATAAATTATAATATAAATATTTCGCGGCTACAGAATCTTCAATATAAATAAGTGAACATATTTTTTTCACTTTACAACTATTTTAAATTAAAGAAAAATCCCATGTCAATTATTGATGATAAATACTGACGAATCATATCAAATCTTCAAAACTATTGGGAAATCGTTTTAACGATACGCTATCGCTGACCACAGATGGCGCTTCTACCACCGGGACGTTCATCTTTTGCATGCATGATTAAACAGTAACAGTTCGAGCCTTCCCTGCGTCGCGATCCCTCCTCAACAGGTTATGGGCCCAGGCAACGATTCGTGATAAGTGTTCGTGTTAAAGTGACAAAGTGAGTGAGGTTCTCGGTGATCAAGTGCGTCAAAGAAAACGACACTCACAATGAATGTGTCCGCTATGAGCCGCATTGAAACGCTCAATAAAGACAACTACGACACCTGGAAAATGCAGATGCAAGCAATATTGGTGAAGAACAACGCAAATATGTGCGCATATAACGCATGGAAATATGTGAATGGAACGGACGTGAAAACGGAATTAGTTGCCGACGACGATGGGATATCTGCCCAAGCTCGTGCGGAATGGGACGACAACGATAGTAAGGCAATGTCAGATCTCATCCTTTCAATTCACCCGAGCGAATTGAAGCAGATCAAAGGCTGCACATCATCTCAAGAAATTTAGCTGAGATTGGAAGAGATATATCAATCCAAGAGTCCTGCCCGAAAGGCAACGCTGCTGAAGCGTCTCGCATTACAAAAAATGGCGGACGGGGAAGACGTGCGCGAACACATTCGTACATTCTTCGACGCAGTGGATAAACTGACCGAAATGGAAGTGATCATAAATCCCGATCTGCTCGCGATATGAAAACTTCCGATGTGCCATCAAGTCGCGCGATGAATTACCTGCACTGGAAGCACTACGAATTAAAATAATTGAAGAGAGCGACGCCTGAAAAAAGGACAACAACATTCTTGTGCAAAACGCCATGGTAATCAAGACTTACGCAAATAAAAATTGGAAGAACAAAAA
>NW_011626983.1:162220-186472 GCF_000204515.1 Acromyrmex echinatior
GATTCGCCAAAAAGGTTACATCTTAGACATCCTAAAAAAATTCGGGATGGCCGACTCGAAATCTGTGTCAACGCCTATGGACATTGGAGTTCAACTGACTCACCCTGAGGGCGCCATGGAGAAGAAGTATGCCGAGTTGCCCTATCGTGAATTGGTGGGTGCTTTGATGTATTTGGCTACTGCAACGAGGCCCGATATTGCACATGCCGTGAGTTTCCTGAGCCAGTTTCTAACCAACTACAGACAAGAACACTGGACCGCTGCAAAACGCGTTTTACGTTACCTGAGAGGGACACTGGATATCGGGATTACCTACGGATGTGGCGAAAGCTCAATCATCGGTTTCTCGGATTCTGACTGGGGAAACTGCCTCACAGACAGACGGTCGTACACCGGATACATATTCATGTACAACGGAGGTGCTGTATCCTGGGAGTCGAGGAAGCAAAAAGAAGTGGCTTTATCTTCGACAGAAGCCGAATATATGGCTCCCACCGAAGCCTCTAAAGAAGCCATTCATCTAAAAGGCTGAAATTTCTCAATTCAGAGGACCCGCCCGAGCGCATCGCTTTCAAGGAGCGCTGAAACTAGTCGAGAATCCGGTCTTCCACGCTAGGACAAAGCATATCGACATACGACACCATTTTGTTCGTGAAGCTATAAATAACGGATCCTTTCAGCTGCGTCACGTCTCAACGGAAGAAATGGCTGCAGACGTCCTAACGAAAGGATTACCGAGACCTAAGCACGATAAGTGCCGGAGTTTGATTGGTCTCGGAAAAGCATGAGTAATAGTTCTCCTTTGGTTCGATCGCGTATCGAGGGGAAGTATTGGGAAATCGTTTTAACGATACGCTATCGCTGACCACAAATGGCGCTTCTACCACCGGAACGTTCATCTTTTGCATGCATGATTAAACAATAACAGTTCGAGCCTTCCCTGCGTCGCGATCCCTCCTCAACAAAAACGTAATCTAAAATTAAAAATGCAAAACCAATTACTCGTTTAATGGTGAAACCTATTACGTTTAATCCTATAATGTAAGAATATCATCACAATTGATTTATCTAGATCAAAATATATATAAATTCGTAGGAATTTCTGATTCTAAAAAATTATACAATAAATATTCACATGATGGTGCGAAAACGATTTCCTCAAAAATTTTTATAAAACAGTATGTAACAGCAATATTCGTTTAGTTTTAACAATGACGATTAAACTCACAATAATTTCATTAATATTAACAGTAAGAAACTAAAATCATGACACAATACTGATATAACAAGGCATGTAACAAAGTAGTTGCGGGAAAATCCCACTTCTATTTTTTCTGACTTCTGCGGCGTAAGTTCCAGCGTATTTGCTGGAGTTATCCTATATTCTATTATATCGTGCTCAAAAATTATTGAATGTTTTGAAGAATCTAATTTTAAATTATTAATGTGTTCTTTTATTCTTGTTTTCAATTGTCTTTTTGATTGGCCTACATATGTAGCATCACAGTTTTTACAATTAATTTTATATATTACAATTTATTAATTTTTCCGAGATAGTTATGTAATATCTTTTTGTACATCTCTTTTTAAAAATATATGATCAATTATATCCTGCTCGTTATTGAAAACACCATAAGAAAATTATATATTGTTATAAACCAAATAGGTCATACCCAAAATCTACATCTGCAGATTCTCTGCAGACCAGTAGTTAAAGCATCACAAATCAAGTCACCTATTTTTTATTTCAAAACCGACGACATACTTTACTTTAAAATGCAACCACGCATTAATTCGACCTAATTTTTATATATAAAAACGTAAGCCTCGAGCATCTCGGGGGGAGAGAGGGGGGGGGGTTCCAAAAAGTCAAGAAAACACACGACTACTGGGAGAATCTTCGTTATTGCGAGCGCTACTGCGAGACGTTGTAAAATTGTAATACATCGAGTACACTAAGTGACAATAAAACTTCTTACACCACGGACGCTGACCTATATTAATTGGAAGACTTCGAGCCCTTACCAAAATGAGCCCTTACCAAATGACACCACCACGTCCAATCTGTGAATCCGCGGCACGTCGTACCTTGACAGTACGACTGGTTAACGGGGGGGGGGGGGGGGGGCTGACCCGTAAATTCTATAAACGGTACGCGGAATGGTACAACAATATAAAAATTAACGGGCAAAGACAAGCGAATGATAAGATGTTGTAATATAATTAAAATAATTTTAATGTTCGATTTACATTAATCTTAATAGCGAAACTAGTTTCGACTTTACTAAGTCTTCCTCAGTCGCAAGTATGTTACATTAATAGTCAATTGATATTAAAAGTATTACATAATGAAAATTCGGAATATGTCAATGAACTGTAGTATTCATTTGGTTAAAACGTTCTCTTGATGTTGCAAAAGTTTAATATGAAGCAACATCTGGTAATTTATATTAATCTAAAAATGAAGTACAAATTAATATGATAATAAATTTAAAATTAAATTATAATTTGTGGAATCTATCCTATCTATCTTTTGATCTTAACGGCAGTCGTGTACGAAGTGGCAAAAGAAACGATCCGATATTAAATTGACATTCAACTCAACAATAAAGTCGATAACATAAACATTCAACAGTCGTTATTACTGATCCTATCAAGGATATTGGAATAAGATTTATTTAAAAATGCCATGTATTCTTTGGCATTAATCCGATTATTCTGTGCTTTGATATGGATCATTTCAGATATTAATCTCTCGAAATAATTACTTTCTTTATCTAGAATTTTTACGTCAGATCATTCAAATGTGTGATTATGTTCTAACATATGACCAATAATAACAGAATGGTTACTTTTATCTCGATTCATGTTCTTTTTATGCTCCATACTTTTATTTTCAATTGCCTCTTCGTTTGACTCACGTAAAATGTATCGCAATCCTTACAATTAATCTTGTAAACGACATTATTATTGCAATCATCCGGAATTCTATCCTTATGTCCCTTTATGACGTTATTAAATTTATTCAGACATTTATAGCCAATCATAAATTTATCAATAGCTGAGGATACAATTTCCGAAGCTCTTTTGATATAAAGAAAGAATATGTCTCTCTCCAACCTCATCGTGTCGTGTCACAGGAATTTTATTAAGTTTTGTTGTAATTAAATATTTTAATCTATTGTTCATTTTTCTAAAAATTAAATTCATAAGATATTTAATCCATTATTTAATAATGTATTTACTATTAATCGTAAGTTTTTCTGATGATAAGACGGATGTGACAATAATATAGCTCTATCCACCATGCTGTATATTGTACAATTTTGTGACACAATGGATGAGAAGAAAGACAGATATCTTTCTGAGAATGATTCCGCCTTGCGGAATCAATCTAATATGATTCTGTTGTTTTCTATTTTAATTGTAAGGTCTAAGAAATTAATACAATGTTCCTCCTCTAACTCCACAGTGAATTGCAGTCTCAAATGATATTTATTAAACGTATCTAAGATATTATTAAATCTGTTTTGAAGCTGTCAACAGAATTCATCTACATATCGATAGTAGATTGGTAATTCTACATTGATATCAACAAATGCCTTGTTTTCCAAGTCTTGCATGACAATATCTCCAATGATCGGTGACAATGGCGATCTCATTGACACTCCAAATATCTGTTTAAATAGTTTTCCTTCAAAAGTGAAAAAGAAATGACAATACAAATTTAGTAGATGACATATTCCGAATTTTCATTATGTAAGACTTTTAATATCAATTGACTGTTAATGTAACATGTATGATAATACTTGCGACCGAAGAAAACTCAGTAAAGTCGAAACTAGTTTCGCTAGATTAATAAAAATCGAACATTAAAATTATTTTAATTATATTACAACATTTTATCATTCGCTCATCTTTAGCCAATTCATCTTTAGTCAATTTATATATATATATATATATATTTTACTTTGATAAACTTGTTTAAATTGTTAATCGATCTGAACTCAAAAATAGTCATTTGTTTATTAAACATTGATGTGATTAATTTTGAAAAATCTTCTACTGAATGACCAAGAAATCTTTTTTTATGATATTATATATTTATGATTGGGAACTGTTTTTTTGATGAATAAAATATTTTGATTTATTAACTACAATATTTTTGATCCTTTTTATTATTAATCGAATTGAAAATGAGGTCTATAGGAAAACCATTGTTCATCAACAATTTTATGTACTATTCAGCATTACTTTGATAAAAAGATGGATGAGACAATAAAACCGCATGATCAATTAAATTATAGATGGTTCCTACTTCGTGGCATTGTTCGAATAATATGATATGTAACGTCCCGAAAAAGTATCTTTGTGGAACCAGTTTACAATAATTTTATTTGAGGATCTTGATTATGAGATGTTCAAAAAATTGAGACAATAGTTTTCCTCAATCTCAATTGTGAATTTAAATCTTTCGTGATATGTGTTGAATTTTGTAAGAATACTCTCTGTTTCATCCCTCGGAATTACAAACAATATATCATCTACATATTTAAAATATATTGGCAAATCCAGTGTGTTCAGTATGCTGTTTTCCAAATCTTGCATAACAATGTCTGCAATAATTGGCAAAAGAGGGGAACCTATCTTGTAATTCCCAGGAATGAAACAGATAATATTCTTACAAAAATCAACATACATCATAAAAAACTTAATTTCACAATAATATCTGTAATTTAATTGATCACGCGGTCTCATCTTTTTATCAGAGTAATATTGAATGATGCATAAAATTGTTGATGGACAATGGTTTTCCTATATATCTCATTTTCATTTGATTAATAATAGGATCAAAAATATTGTAATTAATAAATTAAAATTTTTAAATCATAGTCAAAAAACAGTTGACAATCGTAATATTATAAAAAAAAATTTCTTGGTTATTCCGTATGTAGAAGATTGATTTTTCAAAATCAATCACATCAATATTTAATAAACAAACGACTATTTTTGGGTTCAGATCGATTAAGAATTTAAACAAGTTTATCAAAGAGATATATACAAAAAGATGTTAGAGAACTATCTCCGAAAAATCATGTAATATATAAAATTAATTGTAAAAACTGCGATGCTACATGTAATCAAAAAGACAATTGAGAACAAGAGTAAAGGAATACTTACATTAACATTAACATTAACATTAATAATTTTAAATTAGATATTTCAAAACATTCAATAATTTCTGAACATATAATAGAACATAACCATAATTTTGATAGGAAAACACAAAAGTTTTAGATATTAAATATAATATTATCACAAAAAAGTAATATTAGAAATTATTCATATAAAAGAACAATAAAACAGTAATAAAAACAGTAATAAAACAGTATTAATCAAATTAAAGACATTGAATTACTTAATGCTTCTTATTTCGACATATTAAAAGAAATCTCTTAAGAATACAGTTAGGTTGAACGAATGAAAAGAAAAATCCACAAGAAATAGAAAACAACAAATAAAAAACCTTGTGTTCTCCCACCAATCATAATTGTAATCTTATATATTCTCGATCATTCGTGGGAACCGTTAGACACAACATTATATATCGTCATTGTTAAAACTAAACGAATGTTGCTGTTACATATTTTTTTATAAAAACTTTTGAGGAGATCATTTTCGTATCATCATGTGAGTATTTGTTGTTTAGTTTTTCAGAACCAGAAATTCCTACGAATTTATATATTATTTTGATCTAGATAAATCAATTGTGATGATATTCTTACATTACATTATGGGACTAAATCTCACCGTTAAACGAGTAATTGATTTTGCATTTTTAATTTTAGACGTTTTGAAGATTTGACATGACTCACTAGTATTTATCATTAATAATTGACATGGGATTTTTGTTTAATTTAAAATAGTTGTAAAACGAAAGAAATATGTTCACTTATTTATACTGAAGAAGGCTTTGTGTAGCTGAAACGTTTATAGTATAATTTATATATTGATAATTATATTGATATATTAAATTTACATTAAATATTTTAACAAAACATCTTATATTGCTCGTTATTTGGCTAATTTTTTAATTGTTCTCCATCTAACTATTCATGAGAAAATTATAATTACAACACTAAGAAAATTTTATAACGCGTACAGTAATACTTACAATTCAAAATAATAAAATTACAAAATCGTGAATAAAAAAGTCGTTTCGATTTTCACTTTGCACAACATAAATGACACACTAGGGTATTTTGTATTCCGCCTCGAAATGCATCGTTCCTACTCGACTGCCATATAGAGACCGACTTGCCACGAACTTTTCAGCTGATAGTTGGGGATCCAAACTAACGGTAGATGAAGCCAGAAGTTCGATTTACGGGATTATAAAATATATATACGAAAAAGTCTTGGATCTTTTGGATTCCGAGTGGCATTTAAGGGTTAATGTGTTGACAAAATTTTAAATAAATTTATTGTGAAAAATATTACCTCGATCGGGATTTGAACCCGGATCTCTTATATTTTGTACGAGCATCCTAAGCCATTAGACTACTAAGGTCTTAATAATATTCTTCGCAATAATCGGTATGTAGAAACAATAACGCTTCTTTCAGGAAACATGTATAAACAAAAATAAATGATTTTATTAAGGCCCTTAATGTAATAAATACCAATTGTAAGTAAGAATATTCAAGCCTATAATGATCGAAGCTACATCTTTAATACTTAAAATAATTCAATGTGAATTATTCAATTATACAGGGTGTTTGGAAATTAGTGATAAGTCTTTTGCACAGAAGCAAAATGGACTAAACTGAGAAGGAGGGTCCTCTACCATTTTACAATTGTCGCAATGGTTAACGAGTTATTAAGTTATGAAAATAGCCAAATTCAGCCCATCGCCAAATGCAAGAGCGCGATAAGATAGGACTGCCCAGCGCGGTGAGGCGCGCGTGTTGGCCGCCCTATGCGAAAAACTTATCACTAATTTCCAACCATCCTACATATATGTACATACATATATACTATTTATAGCTATTCAAACTGCGCACCAAATTGGTTTTCCGGACTTACAAACGCAATTAACCTTCTGGAATAATATCAAAAATTAAATTAAATTGATAAGCAAATTTCAATCCGATACATTAGAAGGATGTTAATGTGCAAAATATTAATTAAATTATCTAAACAGATAATATTAAAAATAACAGTTAATAAACATTTCCAAATGAACACGAAATTCTGAATTGATGAAATTCTGAAATTACGATATGAAAAGAAAGAAAAATATTATAATGAAGAAATCGAAGTAAGCAAATAAGCTTGTTACTAAAAATTACATTAAAATATAATTTTATTATTATTAAATTTTTTCTTAATATTGTTTATGACAGAATTATATGAAAAAAAGTTTTGGAAATGTTTGTTGACTGATGTTTTTAATATTATTTGTTTGGATGATTTAATTAATATTACATAATAGAAACTAACGTGATTTATAAATCTTAAAATTTATGAAAAATAAAACTTATGAAAAGAAGAGTAAATAAAATTTATGAAAAGAAGAGCATAAAAACCACAGCACAAGGTGTTATTTGTAATATTTAATTATCATTACATTAATAAAATCTTAGACATTTCGGTCACAATCTGGCCATCTTCAGTAAATTCACAATATTCTTAAAACGATAGGAAACAAGACCGTTTATGTTAAATAACTTTAAAATCCGAAGCGCCACTACGGTCTGAGTATTAAAATGTTGAACTAATAAATATATTTTCAAACAATTGAATTAATTTCTTGTTTCCTATCTTATTATTTATATACGCGCACTGAAAATATGCGTTATTTTCTATACATATTGGTTATTGTGAAGAATTATTGCTAAGGTTTCGGTAATCTAAAGGCTCAGGAAGTTTATTACAGTTTTTTAAGATTAATTTGGGAAATTTGGGGGGATTATTAATATTTCAGATTAATTGCGTTTAATGCCGACAACCATATCGGCATGTAATTATCATTTCTGAAATTAATTCAATTGTTTGAAAATATATATATTAGTTCAACATCTTAATACTCAGACCGTAGTAACGCTTCGGATTTTAAAGTTATTCTTAAAACGCAAAATTACAAATATCTGACGTTACATTCAATTCATTCGTCATGTAAAATAATTATATCTAAACGTGTTCTTTCATCATGTGAAGGTGCATCGTACAACAATGTTGCAGCGTCAATTGTCATATTTCGAATTATGTAGAGAGAACAAGAATTTTCAGATTCTAATTTAAAAATTAATATTATTAATATTTTCAAGTCGAAATGTATGAGAATAAAATCGTTACCTGTTTTACAGCAAAAAAACTTTTTGATGAATCTTAAGTACATCCTATGCATAGTTTAGACTCTGAGATGAATGGCGATACCCTTAGTGCACCATTGAAGTTAAAGAAAATATCAACCAAAGATATTATGGCCAATGAAGGATAAACAACGCATAATATTAATATTTGTCCGGACAGTTTCAAAACAAATTTTACAATAACGAGTACAAACGAACAATGACTAATAAATCTCAGTGACATTGACATTCCGGAGAAAGCCAAAGTAGTTTTGCAATTAGGTCAGCAATTCAACTTGCCTAATAATGTCATTAACAAAGAGAGGAGTGTGCTCGAATTCATTAAACATGTTAAGCATAATCTTTTCAGAACTGACGACGAATTTTGTAAGAATGTTAGGAACGGAACCATTCATATACTTAAATCAATAAATCACTGTGATATTAAATTGTTCGGAAACAATATCATAAGAGAAGGTGTGAAGGAAGTAAAGTGATTCGTCTCAGAGAATCCGGAAATTTTAATTACCAGATCCGATAAAAGCAACACAACATTAATTATGAATCATGAATGTTACAAAGAGAAAATGTACGAGATTCTTAATGATCAAAGCACAATTTAATACATAAAGATCCTACTAAAAAAATTACTATGGAAATTAGTAACTTATTAAAAAGTTGGAAAAACAAAGAATACATTGACCTGAACTTATATAAAAAATTGTAAGTATCGGACAGTGAACTTCCGAGTTCTCATGGACTGCCAAAAATCCATAAGGAAGGTCATCCGCTAAGATTGATAGTTAGCTGCATAAATAGTGCTTTTTATCCATTGGCGACCTTCCTAAAAGATATTATAGACAACAATAATAAAAAGAATTTTAGTTATGTAAAAAACAGTTTTGATATTGTAAGTAAGCTCAATGGAAAGGTAATCGATAAAAACTTTAATATTATATCATTCGACGTGATCTCGATGTACACGAACATTCCGATCGATTTAGTATTAAAGAATGTAGGTGGAACTCGATTGGAAACAAGACTTCGATTCCTTTCTATGAGTTTATTAAAGCTATCATGATTATAATTAACTCTACATTTTTTAAATTCGACAAAAAAATATTTAGACAGATTTTTGGCATGCCAATGGGCTCTCCATTGTCCCCTATTTTAGCGAATATCGTTCTACAAGACTTAGAACAAGAAATTATTACTGCTAATAATATTATCTCGTCATTTTATTTCCATTATGTTGATAACATTGTATTAGCGGTGTACAAAGATAAAGTTGAGAATATTCTAGAATTGTTTAATTCATATCATGAAAGGCTAACATTCACAGTTGATTCTGGCGATGAAAATGGCATTAACTTTTTAGATGTCAAACTAATGAGACAAGAAGGAAGAATTATCATCTATATTTATAAAAAACCTATTGGGAGTACAAATAAGTTTCCGTCGTTTGACAAAAGACGGTGCCACTAACAAGCTATGGTTAAAATTATCTGATGTAAAACGTTATAATGTAAGATTGGACATCTGTCAACAACATAACCTTAAAATACTAGCGATTTTGTAGCAGCATCATATATTTTTTTTGTGCGAAAATGTCGAGTTTTGAGCCGAATAAGCGTCATTTGCGGGAACTTTTGATTTACTTCTTTAATTTAAAGAAATCTACAGCTGAGGCTCATCGATTGCTTGTAGAAGCATGTGAGGCTGCCTTAAGTGAGAGAGTTGTCGTGAGTGGTTTCAAAAGTTTAAGAACGGTGAATTTGACGTCGAAGACAAAGAACGTAGCAGAAGGCCGAAAGTGTACGAAGACGCGGAATTGGAAGCATTATTGAATGAAGATTCGTGCCAAAAAGAACTTGCACTTACATTAGGAGCGACTCAACAAGCAATTTCACATTGTTTGAAATCATTGGGAATAATTCAAAAGCAAGGGAATTGGGGAATATGAACTGAAGCCGAGAAACATTGAACGCCGATTTTCCATATGTGAAATGCTGCTTGTCAGGCATAAACGAAAGTTTTTTGCATCATATAGTCACTGATGATGAAAAATGGATCCATTACGATAACCCAAAGAAGAGGAAATCATGGGAATCACCTGGCCATGCTTCAACATCGACAGTCAAGCCGAATATTCATGAAAAAAAACTCATGTTGTGTATTTGGTGGGATCAGCTTGGTGTCGTGTATTATGAGTTGCTCAAACCGAACGAAACCGTTACTGGGGCTCTCTATCGAACACAATTGATGAGATTGAGCCGAGCACTCAAGGAAAAACGCGCCCACTACTACTCCAGGCATGACAAAATTATTCTCCTGCATGATAATGCTCGACCACATGTTGCGGCGCCGGTCAAAACCTACACTCAATTGGGAAGTTCTACCCCACCCGCCATATTCACCAGACATTGCCCCTTTCGATTACTATCTATTTCGATCGATGACGCATGGCCTGTCTGAGCAGCACTTCACATCATATGAAGATACTAAAAATTGGATCGATAATTGAATAGCCTTAAAAGATGAAGCGTTCTTCCAACGCGGTATCCGTATGCTACCAGAAAGATGGGAAAAAGTAATGGCTAGCGATGGACAATACTTTCAATAAAACATGTACCGTTCTTTCACAATAAATGCTTAATTTTTTATTAAAAACGGCGGAAACTTATTTGTACTCCCAATACTAATTCAGGGAGATATTTAAGTTATTTTTCGAATCATCCATTAGTACATAAAAGGAGGGTAATCATCGGATAATTAGATAGAATATTGCTTTTATCCCATCCAAAATTCCAAAAAAAAAACATCTCTGACTTAATTCAAACTCTAAATAATGGTTATCGTCTTAAATTCATTTTTTCAACAATAAAAAATAGAATTAAAACTTTAGAAAATAGAACGAATTTAGACAAAAATAGTAATTACAACAATAACAAAAGCGACTCTAATTCTAATTTAAAGGAAAAATTTTTTATAATATCATATTTAAGTAAAGTATCTGAAAGATTTAAAAAACTATCACATATTCAGGAACTTAATATCGCTTATAAACCTATAAATAAAATGAATAGATTCATTAAAACAGAAAAAGATCCTTTGCCTAAAGAGGATCATTGTGAAGTCGTTTATAAAATAAATTGTTTTAATTGTGAATCTTCTTATGTTGGCTAAACAAAAATTAAAAACTCAAATAAAAGAACATAAGGCTGACATAAAAAGATCCACTTCTGAAATATCAGTGGTTTCACGTTATCAGTTGAATGAGATGCACGACTGGACTGAGATAATATCAGAATTTTAGACACAGAACAATCTTTAATAAAAAGAAGAATTTCTGAAATGATACACATTAAAAGCCAAATAAGTAGTAATCAATAAGCAAAGTAACACCGAAGGTTTGCCCGATGTTTATCTGCCTTTTCTAAAGAAAGATCTCTCTCACTCTTAATAAATAATTCTAGAATAATCTAAAAATTTTGACACAAATATATAAATAGTGGTAACATACATGCTATGACAAATAATAACACACAATGTCACGACAAATTTTCATCTGTGTAAAGGATGTACTTAAGATTCATCAAAAAGTTTTTTTGCTGTAAAACAGGTAACGATTCTATTCTCATACATTTCGATTTGAAAATATTATTGATAGGTTAATTTTTAAATTAGAATCTGGAAATTCTTGTTCTCTCTCTCTCTACATAATTCGAAA
Source organism: Acromyrmex echinatior (assembly GCF_000204515.1). Next base: position 174,305 of record NW_011626983.1, read on the forward strand.
TATGACACTTGACGCTGCAACATTGTACGATGCATCTTCACATGATGAAAGAACACGCTTAGATATAATTATTTTACATGATGAATGTAATGTCAGATATTTGTAATTTTGCGTTTTAAGAATATTGTGAATTTACTGAAGATGGCAAATTGTGGCCGAAACATCTAATGTTTTATTAATGTAATGATAATTAAATATCACAAATAACACCTTGTGGTTTTTATGCTCTTCTTTTCATAAGTTTTAATTAATATTAATTTAATTTATTAACAATAGTTTATTACTTAAAATATGTATCTCAAAGATACACACTTTTTAATAATGTTTTATCGAATTTGTAATTGAAATTACTCTTCGTCAATTAAATTTAATTTAAGAATACGTAGATGTTAATAGAGATTTCACGGAACATTTTCAATTCAACATCATAACATTTAGCGATATTCGTCAAAGCGCGATTCGCGGCTAGCGGCTTGATTGCGCCGCGCTTGACAGCGCGAATTTTATACGCCGTAGTTGGACGGTTTAAAATTATAAAATTTATAATTTATAACAGTGCTCGGAATTAGTTGTACATTTCGGGTCAATTTCTGAAGCCGCCTACTTTTCCCCACTACCGCTCAACACTAGACGCTCGACCATAGACATAATAAGAATAAACTGAACGCGAGGTTTGAAATGTGAAGATCAGGTAGAAAAGGAGGGACAATGGATGCTGTATAGCTTTCTCTTTCTAACGAGGAAAAAGTGAAGGAAAGGTAAAAAAGAAAAGTAGAGAAACAGTTGAATGTGATAGAAAGAGTGATATGCTCGAACAGAGAGAGAAAGCATCTCTTCTCTGTCCTTTTTTACCTGACGCCAAAATAGAGGACATCCTGTTGAAAATTCTTGTAAATTTTTTATATCAGATCTTAAAAGAGTTGTATGTGATCAATCAAGGTCATTAAATGAACGTACATAATCATATAAGAATCTTATATACTTTGTTTGTTCATGAATCTCCAGTAATCTTTAATGACTTTAGGAATCTGGAATGAATCGTACACAACATTATTGCAATGAAAAGATCTTGCTTTATAAGAAACTTTTAAAAAATAGTTTTTTTACAGGATCTAAGAATATGATATTAATTATATATATGATTTTCTGAAGTATATTTGATGAAAAATCATTTATTAGTCTTAAGAGAGACATAATTATTGAATAATTTATTTATTTCCAAGTTGATACAAGTCTGGCATGAAACGTACACGACGATTTATATAGCAATAAAAAGATCTTGCCTTAACCTTATAAGAAACTCTTAAAAATAACACAGGATCATCTAAGATTATAGTATTAATTATGTATGATTCCTAAGTGTTACATGAAAGATTAGTTTTAAAAATCATATAGTTAGAAAATAATTTATCTTTCAAGTTGGTGCAGGAATCTGACATCAATTATACACGACAACTTATATCACAATGAAAAGATTTTAATTGCTAATTTAGTCTAATAAAATATTCTTAAGAAATAATTTTTTTACATAATCGCTTTAAAGATATTGATCATCCAAGTAAATGAAATGGAACTAATGAATGAACAGAAATTGGATTGAATAAAGGGTGTTTTTTTAAGCCCGATAGATTTTTTTAAGCTCGATAGAACTTAAAATTGTAAAAACTAACACAAAAATTAAATTATAATCAAAAAATTTTTTTTAGTCGAAAGATCAATGCATGGCATTAACATTTGAAAATGATTTCGGGCATATGCGGGCCACCGCGGCTGTTTAATTTAATTTTTTGTTTTATTTTTTACAATTTCAAGTTCTATCGGGCTTAAAAAAACCTTTATATGAAATAAAAAACAATTTTTAAAAATTTAAAAATTAGTTAGAATCCCTGCCGGAAATTCCCAAATCGATAAATCCATAAGATTTATCCGAATTTATGAGATTATTGACATATATGTATTTGGATGTCCGCATTGAAAAATTTCTATTATAAAATCTTACACATTTCTATCGGCATCAACTGTAAATTGAATATATCTGCGAATGCTGACCGACACTTTTTCCGAATTTATTGTAATCAATCGGATGTATGTACTTTCCCATGCATTTGCGAATGCAAAATTTATGCGTACTTACATGCACTTGCGCACAACATTTAATGTTCTATTGTACCTGCATTTTATGACAAAAAATTAATCAGATTCTGTTTACATATACAGAATACTGGTACACATTTGCAAATGTAGAAGATATCAGTCTGTATTTGCGTTACGTCATCAACTGGAATCTATCCACAGTTTACGATTGTGTTTCTATCCGTATCTATATCCGAATTTGCGTTATATCGTAATTTATACGCATTTGCAAACTGCCGATATATAAGCGTAAAACTGTCACGCATAGCGGATATTCATCATACGTTCTTATACGCATTGTCGTGCACAAAATTTATCTGCAATTGCATGCTTTTAAATGTTCCGGATTGTGATTGTATTTGTGAATACATGAATTATCGGTTTCTATTTGCGTTTGAATAAATGTTGTTAGTGAATATAATCTATCCACAGTATATGAATGTGTTTCGATTCGTACCTATACAAATTTGCATTATATCGTAATTTAGCATTTTAACAGTTGGCACACATACGTGACTGAGATGCTTTTCCCGAGTGATTTATGGGCTTATTTTGCTCCTAAAAATTTTCATTAGAAACAATCAGAAACAGTCAGAAAGATAGATAGAACTAACGAATTTTAACGGATATTCGCTGTTTGAAGAAAATATTCAATTCTTATTACTATTTCTGTACGAGCAATTATCTCCAAATGAAAATATAATTGTATTTAATGGAGATCTGTCAGCGTATTAGCACCTATAAGTTTTTGCAGAAGAAAAACTTGCCTGTTTTTATTTGTATGTATCGAATGCAATCAGTATTCATCGGATGCTGACAATATCTATCCGCAATTACGATAACGTACCTATCTGCATCTGTGTGCAATGTTAACATATAAGAAATTTGTCTGCAACTACGATTATGATTCCTGTCTGTTTCTGTCTGGATTATGTATGCATTAGATACAATTACAACCTACAGAAATCTGCTATGTATAGTACGTGGTGCTGCCAAGAGAGGGACATGTTATTCATAAAAAGAAAACGCCACGAAATCGTTTACGCAAAGCAGACTATTCATATTCTACCAGCTTAACTGTTTTTATAAAGTTTACTGTGATGAAAATTCCTAACAGATCCGTAAAAATATTAGGTGTTGGAATTAATTCGTAGCGTTTTACAAGTGATGGGAAGTACTTTCATTAATGTATTTTTTAATGCTCATGTGAAATAAATAACATTCTTTCATTAAAAACGCTACGAATTAATTCCAACACCTAATATATTTTTAAAATGTATCTGTTTTTAATAGACTGAATGTGATTTTGAAATCGTAATTCCTCATAAATGCGGATATATTTTGTATCCGTGTTCGCAGATACAAATAAATGTTAAATGCGAATATACTCGTATCTGCATTTACGGATCTGAATATTCATTGGACTTATGAGGAATTACGATTTCAGAAGCACTATTAATATTCAGCCTATTAAAAACGATATGATTTTTTTTATACAGATCTATTAGGAATTTTCGACAGAAATATTGAAAATGACTGAGAAAATGACTGTCGAGGTCGAAATTATCATTGTCTTAATGAATTGATAATTATTATTTCGCTATAATAACTAGTGTAGGCTATTTTTATGCTCTTTTCCCAAATTAAGTTTGATTTAGTCGAGAAACCGTTATTGAATTTGTAAAATAATAATAAAAAGAATTAATTTTTAACCAAAATGAATTCTTTTAAGTTTCATTCAACTCCTTCCCATTCCATTTTATTTATGGAATACGAACAATAAATCACACAAAATTCCAATAGTATTCTTAAAATATTTTCATAATAACACTACAGTTATATTTTTGCAAAATGCACGTTGCATGTGCGCAAAATTTACGTAATCTGTGCGCAAGGTTCATGTAACATGCGTGTAAGAGTCATATAACATACTTATAAAATTCATATAACATGGGTGTAAGATTTGTGCAAGATTTTTGATTTACCTATATATCGTATGTGATATATTCTTATACGATCTTGTCCGAAATTCGTATGTTTCTGTTCGAAATTCGTATGTGAAAATTTTTTTGGAAAATCTCACAAGAATTTTTCTTATAAGATTTCGCAGCACAGGGTACGCTCGTTCTATTCTTATTATATATTGTATGTCTATGCACTTGACGGTCAAGCCGGATCGCGCGCGGACGTGTATATCTCAGGAGCGTCGCACTATAAGAAATATGCTGCGATCATACCTTCCAACAAATTATCATTAAAATATTTTCCTTCCTACATTATTATTTTCTTAATTAAATCAAATTTTCTACTATTAAAATATATATACGAGGGGTATCCAGAAAATAAGTTCCTTTTGTATTATACGTTTAGTAAGGTCGATGTATGAGCGAGCTGGCAACACAGCATTGAAGAGGGGAAGCTACCGAATAGAATGAGCGGTGTTCGGCGTCAGTAGCTCGTGAAACACGGCCAGGAGAGGTTATCAAAATGGAGTTCTCCACTTCGCGTCCCGCCACCTCCATTCCTTCTCGAGTTGTTTTGCGCGGCATCATTCAGTTTCTTTTTGCTCAAGATTTTAAATCGGTTGATATTCACAAACAGCTTGTTTCTGTATATGGAGAGAGTGTGATGAGTGAATCTATGGTGCGGAGATGGGTCCGAGAATTTAAGGCAGGAAGACATTCGCTTGAAGACGAAAGTGGGAGAGGCAGACCCTCCCTTATCACGGATGAGTTGACGACAAAAATTGAAAATGCGATTCGCAATGATCGTCGTTTAACTTTAGAAAACGCTTCCAAAGCGACGAGGAAGTTCAGACAGCTGTAACTAACTGGACTAAAGAACTGGCGGGAAGTTTCTATGCAGAAGGGATTTCGAAGCTTGTTTCCAGATATACAAAATGTATTGAGATTGACGGGAATTATGTAGAAAAAGACTAGAAGTTGTCAAGTATTATCCATGTAAATTTTAGATTTTTTCAATAAAAACTTTATTTGTAAAAAAAAACGGAACTTATTTTCTGGATACCCCTCGTAATTAACAATAATTACAATATGATAACGTGAACAATAACTTTCGATATTATCTTTAAAGTTCTTTGATGCATCTTTTAAGTGCATTCAGGTTTATTCCTCATTTTTAAAAATCGAATCCCTCCGGTTTGTATAAAACTTACAAAGATTTAAATATATTACTTTAAATACGAAATGCTACTATAGTTTGAATTTTAAGATGTTGAACTATTATATATATTTATTTAAATGAATTAATTTCAGAAATGATAATTGCGTGCCGATATGGATGTCGGACTTTCAACGCAATCAATCTGAAATATTATAATCTCGCAAATTTCCCAAATTTAATCTTAAAAAACTTATTGTGAAAAATGTATTTAACAGGTCTTATTTCCAATCTTGTTGTTTATACACAATGCGTAACTGTCTATACATATCGATTATTGTGAGGAATATTATTGCTAAAGTCTCAGTAATCTAAAAGCTTAGGACGCTTACACGGAATGCAAGAGATCCGGGTTCAACTCCCGACCGAGGCAATATTTTATTACACTTTTTCGCAATAAGTTTATTACACTTTTTTAAGATTAAATTTGGGAAATTTGGGGGGATTATTAATATTTCAGATTGATTCAGATTGAAAGTCCGACAACCGTATCGACACGCAATTATCATTTCTGAAATTAATTTATTTATGTGAATATATATAATAATTCAACATCTTAACATTCAGACTGTAGTGGCGCTTCGTATTTAAAGTATATATGTATTTAACATAAACGATCTAATTTCCAATCTTATTGTTTAAAAAGATTTATTTTAGGTTTAAATGGAAGTCCTTAAAAAGATTTTTGACAACTGCTATGAAAAAGCTATTTTTTTAATTAAAATAATAAAATGCATATCGTGTTTACATTAATAATAAATTTATCTATTTTATTGTATGAACTAAAGGGAATACAATTTTTCACGCAAAGGCAGGTTTACTCCGACTCTTGCCAAGAGGTATACGATTTTTCACGCGAAGCGATTCCCACCTCCCTCCCTGCTTAGGAACGCACGACTTCCACGCGAAGTGACTTCCATCCATAAACACGAGCACTCGAGGAATGGGGGTAGTCCTCATGTAGAAAATTACTTACTTGGCCCACGTGCGTTCTCTCTCGTTTCGCGCCTGTGTATAAACCTCTGAGAGAGGGGATCGAAGCATGAAGCTCAATGGACTAATCTGGCTAACAAAAATTTGACGCAACACCTAATCCGAGACGAAACACGTCCGTCCCGGTTCGCGCTCGTCGTGAGACTCTTACAGAATATATACAAGACTCTCTTCGTCGATCTGACTGTACATTTTAGCTGTTTTACTTCCTCGTTCTCTCTTTCGACCCCCTTTTTCAGAGATACACTTTATATGTAGGCGCGAAACAAGAGAGAACACACGTGGGCCAAGTTATAAGCGGGGAACACAGACTCTTGCATAATACGTAATGCATGAAAAATATATCAATTGTCTTCCATTTCCTTCCTTTCCATGAAATAAAGAACTCTGGTTGGTTCAATTTCTTATGCCTCATGTGTTATGCGTTATGCAAGAATCTGTGCTCCTCGCTATAGCATTTTCCACTGGGAAAACTGGTGCAGCACTAGCACCGTGCTAGGTTTAGATGAAAATTACACTGCAATAATAGCAGGTTAGTGCGGAGAAACATATCTCATTAGACATCCATTTTATGACACCCTTAAAAATATAACTATTTTAAACTTAAATTACTTACATATTAAAAATTCCAAGCATGACCGTATATATGAATACATCAAATATGATAAAGAAAGCCAAGAACGGTCAAATTTTGAATGTTACAAATAATACATTATATTGTATATTCTTTTATTAAATCTTTTATTATATCTGGAATAAATTGATTTAATAAAAGAATAATATAATATATTATTTGTAACATCCAAAATTTGACCGATCTTGGCTTTCTTTATCGTATTTGTTAAATTACTTATTTTACAATATTTTGATTCATTTATTTATTTAAAACATTTTTTAAATTAAATTTTTACATTTAAAGAGTTTTAAACGTCAAAATGGCATTGCATAGCTATTATTAGGAACATTGAAACTGAACAATGTCATTGTTATAACATTAATTACAATAATGTAATACTATATCATAACATAATACCTTAATATGAACACAACTTCAATTTCAACTTCGCGTTTTCTACTAGGAAAACTGGTACAACACTGGTGCGCACTGAGTGCAATTGTGTTGTTCCACTGTAAAAACTAGTTCAGGGGGTCGATTGTGTATCTTCAAATGGGATGAAAATTACAAAAGTGAGCAAATTCATTAGAGTAATCATAATTTATTTGATCAATACCTAGTAATCTTTGCTCATTTTTGTAATTTTCATCTACCTTTCAAAATCCACAATCGACCCCCAATATTTAATGTTCCATTGATAAAACTGTGGTGCAAAAAACTTGCACTGACAAGGGAAGTTTTACAACTGTCCGAAACCGATTTGATTCTTCATGAAATATGTTGTAAAAATGAAAATCTAAGAAACACGTATTTTTTTATATGTACATTAACTTATATTTAAGGAGTGAAACACCTCGACGATATTCGACTCGAAAAAAAACGGTATTTTTCTTTCGAATCGAATATCGTCGTCTAAAAGATAGAAAAAAATTTTTTTGTACGGTTTCAAGAGTACTTTAAAGTTAGAAAAAAATTTTTTTTATTTTTTTGTTTAACAAAATATCCCCACCATCCGTAATTTTCTTAAATTTTCAATTTTTTTCACCAAATTAAAAATTATTTTTTTATAAACTTAGCCATGTGTAATAAAGTTATATTACGACATATTATTTTCGAGAATTAATTATTAACTCTTCCGTACGCTGTCCATGCTCATATACGTAAGTAATTGTCGTTGGAACAATAAAATATATGAAAAGATGTCTTAAGTAAAATTTGTATAGTTTTTTACACGTGTGTGTATGTAGATTTTGTAAATATATATTATTAAAATATATATATATATATATACACATGTTAACCTTGTTATTATTTCTTTGACATTTAATTTTTTCCATGAATAAAAATTAAAAACAATTTTATTCCAAATCCATTCTTTTATAATAAAATTATTGTATAAGATTAGTATCTTTAAAAAATAAATTTTTTAAAAATTGTTGCATTTAAAATTACATTGAATTGTTAGAAAATCTCAAGTCTGAAGAATTCGTTCACGTGTAAAAAAATATACAAATTTTACTTAAAATATCTTTTCATATATCTTATTGTTCCGACTAGAACATCTGAACTGGAAATATCTGAAGATCTATCTGTGGCTCAGGAAGCAGTTGAAAAAAGAAATTATATTGTAAATAATTTGTTAATTAAGTATATAAAGTAATGAAAATAGGGTTAAAGTATACAAGGTAAATAAAGTGTACAAAGTAAACAAACATATGTATGTAAAAATGAAAATTTATTATTAATAACATTACATAATTACATTTTCGTTACATTTCTTTTTATTTGTTCCATCGCTTTTATTTGTTCCTCCTTAACTGCAATCAATTTTTTTCTCACATTGTAAACCTCCTTTGAATCTCGCCTTTTTTGGCCATTTTTTAATGGAGTACAATGTCCGAAACTGAATCTGACATTTCTGCTGAATTCGGCCTATCACTTAAATATTCATTTTCTAACGTACAATTAGAATTACTATTATTAACATCGATAATTAATTTTATAAATGAACCAGCAGCAATCGGACAATGACGCAGCTCTTGCATTCGAATGTGGACACAGAATAGAAGAAGTGCAGTTCATTGAGAGACTACTTAGAGAAGGCGTGGATCGGCTGAAATTTGTTGAAACGCTGCTTGGTCTTAATACAGTTGTAAATGCCCAGTCTATGACTTGACTGAATGAGGATATTGTCGAACCGAAGTTTATGAAAAAAAATTTCCGCTCAATAGGATGATGTCCGCTCCCGCAACATGTTAAGGAAACGATGCGGAAAGTACGTCATTCAGTGGATAGTTCCATAGCATTCTTTACTGCTGAATGCGCCCATTGATAATAAGTGATTAGATAATAACTAGGCGATAATTTATGATATAAGTTTATGTATACATTCAAGATAAGTATAACAAATGGACAATATAAGAATATTCATATAGCAGTTTTACGTTTAGTCAGTGCAATAGTTTTGCCATAATCATATCTGTGCAATTTGTTAAATTGTTTTTATATTTCGATTCAAAGCCAAGTTTAATCTTTGGAAATGATTATCAATCTGCTTATATTATTAGATTTTTATTAGCATCTATAAGTTCAATATATCTAACAGAAACACCAGTAACTGAAGCAGAAATAGTGTTACGTCCAGACTCCACAGTTCTTTTCTTCGATTAGAATTTTCGTCATTATCATAAAAGTTATTAACAAATAATACCGGTAGACCATTTGTTTCTACCATAGGAAGTTACAATAGTGAGCCGAATAACATTCGCCTTTTTAGACTAATAATCCACTCGGGACAAAATTGTTGGATTAATATTTGAACCAAGTGCCGAATAGACGAACTGTACCCCGGGGAACGGAAGAAGTAAATAAATTAAGAATTACAAACTAAAACAGCAATTGTCTGTAATGAATGTGGCTCTCAACTATTGAGCGGCAAATAGTCGATGATGGAAGTAGTTTTAGACACATATCCTAGTATTCCATTTCACCGCCGATACTCTTAATTCTAATCCTAGATTAGACCAATAACATACGCGAGATCTGCACGCGACACTACTAACTCGCGAATATAAAGGAGCGAACTTTCGCAGTCAGTCAGTCAAAATTCAATCACGAACCTTTACCGATCCGCTACCAGTTCAATAAAATTTCAGATATCAAATACTCTGCCAGTCCACGATCAATTCTATCAACCAACTTTAATTGTAATCCGCGACACGATCGAGTGTCTCCAAATCATTTGGGTCCACAGGACATTCAGCCACCTACAGTCAGAGACCACTGAGATCGAACCTGCAGTCATCCTTGAAAACTTCCAGAGTAACAATAAATTTCATCTTAACTAATATATCCGTATACTCACCGCAAAATCTAACCCAACGCAAAACCATAGTGTCACGCTTAAACCACCTCCACAAGGGTTGGCTTGGAAGCCGGCCCGTGAAGTGCAGAGACTCCTGGACCAAGCGTAGCAGGAGTACCTTGAGGCTTCTCAAAATCGGAGTCACCCAGCTGAGGACGTATTGCCTCCACCTTCGCCACCACGGCTTCGTTGGATCTACTTGCTAACCAAGACGCGTTAGAAATGATCTCCTTCTCCTTCACTTCCCCCTCGAACTCTTTCTCCCCTTCTTCACCTCCTCCTCGATCTCCATCACTCGCGTTTTTGGACGCTCTGATGGAGCGTATTTTCCTTAACATCCCTCTGCTAACTCGATTCATCCGTCATCTCAATCCCGTTTTCCCCCAGAAGAACTCCGACGAACTCCACGGACAGCATGAAGTTCCTAGAAGAAATTCCTCCTCCACCACCGAGATCCTATTTTCGCATCCAAGAGAGTAACTCATTTGAGTCACTTGTTAGACAATTCCCGGGAATTACCGAACCTATTCCCGAGAGGACTTCTACGATCGGGCCCCATTATTTTGATCCATATGAAATCCGGCATGGAATTACTCCGTTGGTCAATTTCCCCATTCTTATGATTCGTGTTTATTCCGAATTCCGCCTATTCACATTTAGTTCTGGTGAAATTCTTTTTCAATCCTCCTTTTCCTCCTTCCTCTGTTACTACCCATGAAATAGAATAAACAAAAACCTATATGCTCTGCTCGCCCTGAAACTTCATTCTCTGGCGATTTAATGCAATTTAATATGTTAAATATGTTTAATATGTTAACTTAATATATAATAAAATTTAAATAGTTGTTAAATAGTTGTTAAATATTAAATAGTTAATAATAATTAGCGCGTCGATCTGTAAATTTTTCTTTCTTTTTATAGTAATCATATTAATTAATGTGTAAATTAATTTGTAATAATAAATTTATTAATGTATAACCTTTTTCTTTATCTTCTGTAATTGTATTGTGTTTGAGATCGGTAAAAAGTAAGAACTCTTTCGATCGACCGACAGTAATTATTATTGAACGCACGCATAAGGTGAGCTCGTGATTTCATCTCGAGCCCGACCATAATCCTCGTCAAAGTCAGGGATTCGTCGTTCTTTAGTCTTTTCAAAACAATTCAGTACACGCAAACAGGCACCGGCAACGGACAATCGAAAGTTCTAGAACAATTCAATTCGCGCACGCGAGCGCCGCGCTTCGACGAATACGTCACGCGCTGTCACCAATCCCACGTACGGATTTTCTGTCGCGCATGACTGTTACGTTGAACGTCGTTAGAAAAGAATCCAAAGCGCCAATCAATTTTGTACAACCAATGCCACGTAATAATTACGCAAAATTGTGGCAAAATTTTATTGGATTTCTCCCAAGAAGAAAGCCCAGGCCGAAAGCAATAAATGCTTCGATCTCGCCGTTCCTCCTCCTTAGACTTTTTAGAGTTCTTAGAGTCATAGTCTCGCTACTATATCGCTTCGTAAAACCGTAATAACCGCTTAGTGAAAACCGCTATAAAACGAATCTTTAGTTCTCTTTACTGTCGTGTATCATATCAAACGTGTGCCGTTCTCTCACTCGAATCTTTCCACGTGGTGCATTCCCGCACATTTCTGGTCCTTCGAGCCGGATACTCGTCGGCATCCGCAGTGACGAGTGCATCGCGTTCAGTTTGCTAGTGCTGAAAAGAAAGAGTGAATGATGGGTAAGAAACTGCAGAATTTGCTGACGAAGCAAAACAACTTTCGCAATCGCATGGCTCAGTCAGTATCAGATCTGGAAGAGCTCGGCGCAGCGAACATTACGCTGGCAGCCGCCGAGACATTCGTCGGTCTTCCGAA
>NW_011626983.1:191554-254012 GCF_000204515.1 Acromyrmex echinatior
AAAAAAGTAAGAACTCTTTTGATCGACCGACAGTAATTATTATTGAACGCACGCATAAGGTGAGCTCGTGATTTCATCTCGAGCCCGACCTTAATCCTCGTCAAAGTCAGGGATTCGTCGTTCTTTAGTCTTTTCAAAACAATTCAGTATACGCAAACAGGCACCGGCAACGGACAATCGAAAGTTCTAGAACAATTCAATTCGCGCACGCGAGCGCCGCGCTCCGACGAATACGTCACACGCTGTCACCAATCCCACGTACGGATTTTCTGTCGCGCATGACTGTTACGTTGAACGTCGTTAGAAAAGAATCCAAAGCGCCAATCAATTTTGTACAACCAATGCCACGTAATAATTACGCAAAATTGTGGCAAAATTTTATTGGATTTCTCCCAAGAAGAAAGCCCAGGCCGAAAGCAATAAATGCTTCGATCTCGCCGTTCCTCCTCCTTAGACATCTTAGAGTTCTTAGAGTCATAGTCTCGCTACTATATCGCTTCGTAAAACCGTAATAACCGCTTAGTGAAAACCGCTATAAAACGAATCTTTTCGAGAAGTGCCGAGAAAATCGCCGAGATTTTCCATCACCGCGATTCCAAATACAATTTGGAAAAGGTGACCGCATTTAATATTCTGTTAATCTAATATTTAATTAATTATATTTTCTGAATGTAACTGAGCAAAAGAAAATTCTTTTGTTAAATTACAAAGAAACGGAGTTCTCTTTACTGTCGTGTATCATATCAACCGTGTGCCGTTCTCTCACTCGAATCTTTCCGCGCAGTGCATTCCCGCACATATTGTATTAAATTTGTAATCCGTTAATAATAAATTGATAATGGTTAGTAATAAACAATAGTAATAATTTTATATCTCTCTCATTCTTTAAATTTAATATCTTAAAACTTCATATCGTAGTCATTTAACTATGCCTTTTCAGAGATCGCACATGATCCATTCCCGAATTAAGGGATTAGATTCCTCGACTCGAAATTCGGACCGACGATCGCACCGCTCGTAGGAAGCAGGTATTATAGCGTCTTTGCGGGACATTGATTCATATTCCGAGACGAGCACAAAGGGGTTCGACTCGCTTTTGTGCGGATACCGAGACAAAACTTTGACCGTCCTTTCAGGTATCCTCATTATTTTCGCTCCTCTTCTCTCCAATAGGATCATAAATTTAAAAATCTTCAAGGATTTGGACATAACGTAACAATAGAATTAAAAGAAAATATATAAAAATTATTCCTAGATAGCATTTTTCACTATAATGGATTGGAAATAACAGAACAAAATCTATCTTGATCAAGAACTTTATAAACTATATAATTTTGAAATAATTGAAGAAGAAGCATGGAGTGAAGATAATTTAAATTCTCATCCTCAATATTCAACTGATGACATAGACTTTGACAGTTCTTATAAAAGACAAGCTGTTGAATATTTGGCGGAATTGAGATATTAATAAAAAAAATAAAAACAAAAGGAATCGTCCGTTAAAATCAGTGCAAAATAAATTTAGAAGAGTTTCATTTGAACGTCAATTAAGACGAGGGGAAGAACAATTACATTCAGGTGGAAGTCATATAGAAAAATTATCTTACATCTCCAAATTTACATGATAAATTTATTGCAGTTGAATCAGGATTCACAGTTCATGATAGCGATTTACAAAGATAGATTTTACAAGCTCAAGAACAAATAGGAAATTTAAATCCTATATTTAAAGCAGTTGAATATCAACATTCAAAAAGTCCCATCGAATTGTTTCGAGAAAAATTACGAAATTTGTAACTAGAAGAACAATAGAAGATTCCGTTTAGTTGCAAAATACAGCTAATGATTTTCTGAAAACAATAAAACCACTTATCGAACAGTTTATCTGAAAATGTTTTTAATTCTGATCAAAATTTAATTCTGGTTTCCAAGTGGAAATTCATTGTCTAATAAAGAAAGTAGAGTGTGTAATCTATATCATCATCATCAATACACTCATACACCATATAAACCAATAATCGTGTAATGAAAATTTGCTGTCACCTTTATTGTATTGAAAGAAACTAATGATATATTTGGATCAAGAGTACAAGAAACCTTATTTACACTAATAAATGTTATTGTAAAAGCATCGAAATCTGGTAAATGACTTCAGGTAATTAAATAAATTTTCTTTTACAATACATCTGTTTTATTAAAAAATAAATATAAATTTGCATAAACGGAATAATATAATGAAATTATAAGTCTTATTTCTGTGATATTTAAGAATCTCATAACATTCATAAAATAGTTATTAATTTAACATTTATATTTCTTACAGATCATTTTAAAATGTGATAAGAAGAAGCTTATTTTCCAAACATTAGTTCTAATAGTGTTTTTCTTATCGATTCATAGACTGAACATTGTCCCAATATTATTTCAGATTTAACACCTGAAAACATATTATGAGTATACCGAAAGGCATTACAGGGAATATACATCCATTAGATGTTTACGAATTTAGAATTTGGAAAAATTTTTAGATATTGTTTTATTATTGGAAATATAAATTTATATACATGAACGAAATAATATAATAAAATTACAATCTCTGATACATAATCAATTGTCATCCTCGCGATATCACAACTTATTTAAATATTCATGGTTTAAAAATGGTTATACAAACGAAAGACCAGAAAATTTGAAAATCCAGTAGAATTTAATTTTGACAAAACTTCAAATATGATATCGAAGGTAATATAGCATTGCAGTAATATAGCTATAATATAATAAAATGTTCATGGTGTAAGAAGTCATTAGATTTGAAACATTTTTTAATCGAGTATCATTATTATGATGAATATAATGAGTAAACGATACAAAATATAAATTTATTTAGAAATTATTTCATTATTAAGTATAATATATTACGTTTTGAAATTATTACGTAAACGACAAGTAAATAAAATATTAAAGCGAAAAACTAAAAATAACTTTAAGAGAATAATCAATAAAGATATTATAAGGAAATAATGTACAGAGATGAATAAAAAAATTTTACTCACTTTAAGGAAAAGTATTAGGTGTTGGAATTAATTCGTAGCGTTTTTTAATGAAAGAATGTTATTTATTTCACATGAGCATTAAAAAATACATTAATGAAAGTACTTCCCATCACTTGTAAAACGCTACGAATTAATTCCAACACCTAATAATAAAAATTATTATAACTCTTAACATTATTTATAATTTGTAATGTTACAAATATCAATTAATATTATTTATAATTTACAATGTTATAATTTACAATGTTTATAATTTGTAATATTACAAATCTCTTATATATCTCTTAACATTATTTATAATTTGTAATGTTACAAATGTTAATTTCTTTATTCGTTGATTTATGTATTTTATCGTTCCGACGATAATGATTACGTATATGAGCATAGATAGCGTATATACGAAAGCATTAATAATTAATTCTCGAAAATGATATGTCGTAATATAACTTTATAACACATGGCTGAATTGAATTTGTCAAAAAATAATCTTTAATTAAGTGAAAAAAATATTGAAAATTTAAAAAAATTACGGGTGATGACGGCATTTGTCAAACAAAAAAAAATAATAAAAATATTTTTAATTTTAAAATACTCTTGAAACCATACAACTTTTGTTTAAAAAATTTTTTTCTATTTTTTATACTTCTCGACTCGAAAGAAAAATACCATTTTTTTTTTCAAAGGGATGTTTCACCCACTAAACATGAATTGGCGCACGTATAAAAAAATATGTGTTTCTTAGATTTTCGTGTTTTACAACGTATTTCATAGAGAATCAAATCGGTTCCGGACAATTGTAAAACTTCTCTTTTAAGTTCAATTTTTGCTCCACTGTCTTCAAAGTCAATGGAGACCAGTGCAAATTGAAATTGAGGTTGTGTTCGTGCTAAGGTATGATATTGTTATGATATGATATTACATTATTATATAATTAATGTTATAACAATGACATTGTTTAGTTTCAATATTTTTAATAATAGCTATGCAATGACATTTTGACATTTAAAACTCTTGAAATGTAAAAATTTAATTTTTAAAAATGCTTTAAATAAATTAATGAATCAGAATATTGCAAAATAAGTAATTTAAGTTTGAACATAGTTATATATTTTTTAGGGAGTTATAAAATGGATGTCTTATGACATGTTCCATTAAATCGCACTAAACATATATTATTATTGTATTAGTGCAGTTTTCATCTAAACTTATCCGGCAAAAAATTTTTCATGCATGAATACATATAAATATGTGCAACATACATAACGCGCATAAATATTCATAAACATATATAATTATATATGAAATATGTCCATACATGTTCATATATCCTTTTTTCTTTTGTAAAACTACTTTTTAGTGTAATAGAAATAATAATAGTAATGTGAAAACATTAAAAATAATTAAAAAGATAATTTTCGCACTATTTGTTTTAGAAAAAATCAAGTTTGAACAAATGTAAAAAAAATTACTTATAATTACGTATAATTATACATATATAAAATTATGCATAATTATGTATGAGTAATTTTTTTTACATTTTTCCAAATTTGTTTTTTTCTATAACAAACAATGCAAAAATTATTCCTTTAATTATTTTTTTATGTTTTCATATTACTATTATTATTTCTATTACATTAAAAAGTAATTTTATAAAAGAAAGAAGGACATGTATGAACATGTATGGACATATTTCATATATATACGTAATTGTACACGTTTATGAATATTTATGCATGTTTATGTATGTTTATACATATTTATATATATTCATGTATGAAAAATTTTTTTTGGGTACTTGCACGACGCTGCACCAGTTTTCCCAGTGGAAAATGTTATTATTATAGGTATTCTAAACTAAATTAGTGCGTCCTTTCCTAAATGAGGACTACTCCCACTCCTCACATTTCTGACAATGCTCGATCTAGAGATAGTATGTCTATGCTCCCATCCCCCCTGCTTAGGAGCGAACGATGTCCACGCAAAGCGACTCCCACCCTATCCCCCCTCCCTTTTAGGGACACACGACTTTCACGCGAATATTTATTCATTTTAGTACTTTATTTTTAAAAATAGCTTTTTTGATGAGTCAAAAATCCCTTCAAGAGCTTTTATGAAAATGGAACTTTTTCAAAATTTTATTGAAATCGGAGAGATTCAATTTTCGGAAGTTTATCCGGAAAATATATTAATGATAATTTGTTGGAAGGTTTGGTCGCAGCATATTTCTTAAGCCAGTTCTACATTAGTTGCAAGCTGATCGTAAGTTTATTGCGACAGCCAATCTGAAGCGATTTCAAAATGCAAGCTTCAAATTGACTTTGTCGCAACAAACTTGCGATCAACTAATATAGAATCGGCTTTATAGACCTCGCATTATACTGCGACTATCCGGAAATATTCCGCACGCGATTTGGCGGCTCAGCCGCGTTGAGCGGTAGTAGGGAAAAAATAGGCAGCGTTTCAGAAATCAGCCCGAAATATGCAACTAATTTCGAGGACTAGTTTCACAAACGCCAGTTTAATCGGCTGTTGATTGACCAATCGCGTTTGCTGTTTAGTAGAATCGACCAATTGCGGTTGATAGTTAATCATGATTAAGCTTGATCGGCGTTGGTGAAATTTATAATATGAGATGAACTTATAATAGAGAATAAACTATTCTAATGTCGCATAAGTTAATTTGTGAGATAGGCAATATTGCATCTAAAATAATCTCAACTACACTCTAGAGACTCTCTAATCAGAGTCTAGCCACGTGAAGTGGCTATTTTTCGAAATTGTGCGAGAGAAAAAAATCATGCTATTTCACTTCATTTCACGCTACAATGGCGTATGAAGCTGCTTTTTCATGCGAACAAAGAAAAGCTAACGTTTATCCCCACTCCGTCACAATTCAAATTCAGTGTTGAAAAGCTAAAGCTACAGCCTTTCTTTTCATAGAGCGAAGTTTCGCTGGCGAAATTACACCCTATGCCGTGAACAAACAATTAAAAAAATTGACCAATCAAAAAATGCTTCAAAATATTTGGTCAATCAGAACCATAGCCAGAGTCAGCGTTGCTTCGCTCATAGTTGAACAATGTCGAACTTTGAGCGTTTATTCGTTGGATTCGCCATTTTAGCGAAAATTGATGGAGAGAGAGTAAAACGCCAGCTTTTACTCGCTGCGTGAAATTGCACCTTTAGTTGCAACTCTATAGAGACGCTCTATAAAGGTACAATTTCATTCAGCGAAGCTTCGCTGGCAAAGACTCTCCACTTCGCCGATTCGAGCGAAAATGCGTAGCTAACGAAACTTTACTCAAAGTTCAATATTGTTCAACTATGAACGAAGCAATATTGATTCCGATTATAGTCCACTTGACTATTGGCTAAATATTTTGAAGCATTTTTTGATTGGTCAATTTTTTGAATTGTCTATTCAACGCTCCTTTATTCACGGCATGTGGGAGTAACTTTGTCAGCGAAACTTCGCTCCATGAAAAGGTAAGAGGGCTTTAGCGAAGAGCGTTGAATGCTGGCTTTATTTATGGCGGAGTGGGGAGTCTTCGCCAGCAAAGCTTCGTTGCATGAAAACCTTAAGCCTCATAGTTTTTGATGAACATTCAGGCACGTTCAGGCGACTAAAATTTAAAAAATGTAAAAATTTAGTAGTGCCTAATCATAAATATTACGACAGATATGACTCCTGCACACAGAACGCGGCAACGCTTGCCGCGAGGCGGAAGTTGGAGCGACAGCCAATCTCGCTTGCTTAGAAATAATAGATATATAATTTCTACCACGTGATAAAATAGTCCAAGATCCCACCATTTGTGCACTTATCGCATATGTAGATGAAATGTAAAAAAAATTGAAGTTCGTGTTGAGGGCAACACTAAACCGCAAGGGTGCCTAAAAAAAATCAGGAATATGATTTATGAGAAAAAGAGCGAGCGTGCGAGTCCTGGCAATGAAGAAGGAGCAACTGACGGTCACAATTCGCGCACATACGTTCAATCGTCAGTTGCTGCGTCCTTATTCACCGCCCGGGCCGCGCGCTCGCTCCTTCTCTCGTAAATCGTAAGTCGTAATTAATGATATTCCTGATCACTTTTTTTAAGCACTCTTACGATTTAGTATTGCTCTCAACACGAACTTCGATTTTTTTACGTTTCATCTGCATACGCGATAGATGCACAAACTCGTGGGATCTCATACTAAAAGTTGAATTCAATCCAAATTTTGCCGCGCAGTGGAGGCAGTATTAAGACCGCAGCACAGACTTTTGCATAACGCATAATGTGTAGTGCATAAGCGAATCAACTAATCAGAATCTTTCCTTTCCTACAATTCCATGGAAAAGAAAAATTTCAATTGATTGATTCCTTTATGCACTATGCATTATGCGTTATGCAAGAGTCTGTGCTGCGGCTCTTACATCATTTCTAGAAGTTTTGCAAAGTGGGGACTTAAGAACATAGAATTATAAGCTAGAGCGACAACTTCCATTGCCGCGGTTCTGTTTGCAGGAGCCATAAGTCCATGGCCATGCATCATGCATTTAAAGTAAAAGCATAATGTATTTTTATTATGCATTTAAATGAAATGGATGAAAAATGTCAAACCAATCACATACGAGAAGAAGGCCAGACTCTGATTAGAGGGTCTCTGTATTACATTCAATAGATAAGATTTATACTTATTCATTATAGAGTTCTCATTTAGTTTTAATTATATAAAAAAATTCAAGAATAAAATATCTATAATATATCAAAACTACATAATCAAGATGTATAGTTGCGTTATAATTATTGTGTTGAGTTAATTATATACATATATTTATGCAAAATTTTAATTAGAATCATGTTTACGTATAAAATCTTGCGTATTTTCATTGACTCCGCCATACGTTTGCATTCTCACCTGCAGCGGACTTGCTTCATCCTGCAATTAATAAAAATATTTAATCAGATTAGGATCAATGATTAAAAAATTATTTTTAATATAAAATATTAAAAAGAAAAAAAACAATTTTTGATAAATATTTAAAACAAAGGATGCATCCCTAATAACACTTGCACAAGGAAAGATTCAGTACCACCTTCACGATGCAAAAAATTCAATTCGGTTCATAGGTCGAATCTTACATTTCAAGATTGTCTTAAATATAATCTTAAGATGTTGTAAATCAATCCGAAAACTGTATTAACATCTTAAGACATTATTTTAAATAAAAACGGACTATGAATATCGCCTCATGTTTCGCGTTTCACAGTTGGTAGCCCTTCCACACTATTGATGACGAGGAGCAAAAGCGTAATTTGACCGAAATGCACACATCATGTAATCCTTCCACTGTGGTTCTATCCCATCTCTCCTCCCCTCCCTAGCTAGGAACAGATAATTTTCCATACGAAGCGAAGTTCACTCTAATCAAATCTCAACTAAAATATAACGCGTAATAACTAATACAATTTGATTGGTTGACGCATGTTATATTTACACAAGTTACGCTGCATGTGAAAACAATCAGATAAGGGTTGGGTTCATAAGTGTAATCGAGCCCTGACAGGGCCTGGCGGCGCCAAGATAGTTTTTTTCGGAAGCCTGGCGGCACGGTGCCAAGATACTTTCCATAATTATTTAAAACTAATTTTTTATGTTTGTATAATAAGACAATAAGAAAAAACAGAAATATTTACTGAAACCTGAATTTCGACATGATAACATGACGTAGTTAACCAAAGTTCAATCATACAGGGTGTCTCTGAAATTATGTATGAAGCTACATTAGGGACATGGAAGAGGTCAAAGAGAATAAAAAAGTCTTATAACATTTTCAGATATTCGCTATAGTTTTCGAATAAAAAAAATAAAATATGTAATTGTAAACCATTGTGCGGCGCTAATGCAGTGAAACAATTGGATTTCCCTTTTTTTTACTCATTCGTTCTACATGTTGCAGATTGGTACTTTGAAAATCTGATAAACCTGTAGGGTAAAGTCGCCTAATATGAGATACCTTTTTTTTAAAAGAGGATTTATTAGATTTTAGGCTAAATTAAAGATTTGTAATTTATTTAATTTGCAACCTTAACTCTTATTTTCGTGTTAATTTTATGAGAAATATATTCAAGATTTACCACCTAAAGTTAGCGATCGATAGTAGTTATACTTTGTTGTATAAAATTTTTTATCGAAAATACTGATTTTGCTCATTCAAAAAATAGATTCCTAATGTGAGATACAAGGATTTTCTTGTATAAGGTGATATCTCATAACAGAAAACTAAGGAAAAAATAAAAATATATAGGCTTCTTATACATGCTTTTATTATATTACATACAAATAGGAACAAAGAATTTGAATGTTATACATAATAATTATATAATTTTTTGGTGTATGTGTATGTGAGTAATCTTAACAATAGAATTTCATTTTTAACATTTCGTTCAATAATATACTTTGAGATATTGAATCGTTTAAATGCTCTCATATAGCTAGGAATACCTTGTGTATCTCATATTACGACTTCCATGCCTTGCGGTTTCATGATTACCAAATCTAATCTTTACAGTTAAACAAATCATTATATCACGTGTTTTCCTTATTCTATCACTGTATACAGACTTTATTACCAAATATTTATTTATTATTATATAATAAATAAATATCCCATAATAGGCGTCTTTACCCTATCGAAGCACCGTCAAGATACTTTTATTTTTAGGACTACACTGGTTGAATTACGTTAACATCAAATCAGAGTAGAAATGCAGGGGAAAAGGCGGAGTTCTTTGAATCTGTAATGGGTGCTTTCCATTTGATGACACAAGTCGATACAAGTGTCGTTCTATCCTTGTTGGCATTCAAAGAGTGACAAAGATAAAACGATACTTTAATTAAGTTCATTAGAGTGAAATTACATGATGCAGAATAGAATTGGAGTAGAGAATGCATCATTGAAGCAACCAATCAGCACTATTCCGCATTTTTCCATCACACAAGTTTTGTGTGCTGTGTGCACATGATACGCCAAAAATATATCTAGCATGAATATAATTTAAAAACTACTAACTTTATGTTATATTATAATTTGCTTATTAAAATGAAATATAATTTTTCAAATTGTAAAAACAATTATCAAAAATTGGAAAAAAGTTATTATTATCTTTCAATAGTCAGGTTCTTTTCTATTATCGGTATGTTGACAATCTATTTGCTGCAGTTCTTTCCTCTGAAATTAGTTCGTTTTTAGAATGTTTTAATTATTTTCACTCGCGCTTCCAATTACGTTAGAAGTAGGCTCAGATTCACTAAATTTTCACGATCATGGTTAAAGAAAAACATTCAACTTTTGATTGGTATCACAAACCGACTTTTTCGGGGAAATTTTTAAATTATTTTTCATCATCCTGTCTCCTAAAAGAAGGGCATAATTTTCAATTTAGTTTCAACAGAGCTTTATTACTATCTAACTCTGAATTTTATCAAAAAAAATCTTATATTCATTATTAATATAGTACTAATTAAGAATGATTATCCCCTTAAATTCATTTTTGATATAATTAACGATAGAATCAAAAACATTCAACATGGAGAAACAATAGAACATGATCGTACCAAAGAGATTTCTCTCTGATCGTACAAACACAAATGAGGAATCAAAAGGTGTTGTACAATATCATGATACTCTTTATTCCATCCGAGAAATTCAATAAATTAAATAGAGATAACATTAAAGTTTCCTATTATAGTTCTAATAAATTGAATAAGTTTACATCAAGATGCAAAATTTTCGATCAATCCTTTCAAAGAATAATGTCGTATACAAGATCATATGCAATGATTATGATGCATCACATGTCGAACAAACGGATAGACAACTTAAAAGAATTGCAGAACACCGTAATTATATTCAGTGGAATATATCTACCTGTTCTATAATCACCTAGGCCTAGTTTCCGAGGATTTAATCCGGATCAGAATATAACTAACCAACTATAGTCGGGTCCCCTGTCGGATACATTCCCCTGTTACAGTCGAACGACAAGGGAATGTTTGACTGTAGTTGATTCTTACATACTGATCCGGATTAAATCCTTGGTGGAAACTAGGTCAGTGACTGCAGATGATACATGATTTTGATTGGAATAACATCTAGATACTAGATAAATAGTTTTGTTATATTAAATGCCTAATTTTCAAGATATTAAATATTAAAAAGCAGAAAAATAGTTTCAATCTTCAAACAGACACAGAAAGTTTTCATAAAGCATATACATCAATTATACAAAATTTGACATTGTTCCTATCTAGTTGTTTTGTCAATCTATTAATCCTCTCAGATAGTAACGGTCTGTTTTGTCGTTAACATAACTTTCAAAAAATTGAACATTATGAGGTTCAATGGTGCGATGTTTAAAAAAAGTTAAGAAAATTTTTTTTTCGAAAAAAACCGGTTGAAAAAAGTTTTCAAAGTTTTTTATATATTTTTAGAATGTACTTGAGATATTACTACCATTTTTTACTAAAATGATCTTCGATTTATTTAGCATTTAATTTTCAAAATGATTGGAAAAGTAGTACAAGCTTTAAAAAATAAAGAGTTTAAGCGTGCGGCGTATGATTAGTCGGGTGTTGCATGAGATTCAGCTACGCATACTACAAGGGCTGCATTCCACAATGCTTGCGAACCATTTGTCCCTTGTCTTTGATATTCGACAAGGATGAAATGATTCCACGAGCGATGTGAGCATAATAGAACGCAGCCTAGGTATTACATTCAGCTATGTATACATGCTTATATGAGAATAACTCGTGAAAAAAATTCGAACTCTTTCTTTTGATTTCTTTTTTTTGACAGCGAGTTCTCTATCCTGCTATTTACATGAGATATTTCCATGTCCATAGTAGACGTATTTTAACATCGGAAATGCTGTATTTGTTCTGTTGTAAAAAATATCACTCTCATTCCAGAAGAAGTACATATGCAGTCCTTACGATGAGGCTTTATATACCAGCTTCTTCTGGAATGACAGTGATATTTTTTACAGCAAAACAAATATTTTATAGCAGTACTTGTGAGTTGAAACGATTCGCTGAGAATTTGAACTTCAATTCATTCATTATTCCACTCGTCTACTTTAGGTTTAAATTGCATATTGATTATTAGAAGTTGATTGTTTATCGCTTTCATCTTCAATATCAAGTTTGCTTTTTTATACTAAAAAACTCGACATTTTCCACATAAAATGTCATGAACAACAATAGGGAGTTTGCATGAAAAAAATAATACATTTTTTGAGGGTTATTATAGAAATATACATCATTATAAATTTATATATAATAAAATTTGTAATTTTTAGTAATAGGTAAGTAGTAAAAAACTAAAAATAAAGTTTAATAATATTTGAAATTTGAGAAAACAATTTTGTTTGGTTAACAAGTGCGTGACGTCACACTGCAGTAAATCGTCTATAACCGTCTGCTTACGCTGGAAGGCTAAAGCAAAATCTTAAAAATCTCTTTTTAAAAATCTCTTTATAAATTAAGAATATTACAATAAAATGCCAAACCAACTGGATCCAGGATTCATTAAAGTTGATTCAATGAATTTGTCAAAAATAACTGTATTTATGATTTGAGAGTACATTGTTAGTGATAAACGATATAATGCTCCAGAAGATCGAGGAATAAAAGCAACTTTGTAAGTACATTTTTATTAGTAATCTTTTCAATTTTATTCTAAGTAGCATGAATAAATATTATAATTAATGTATCTCTGTATCATAGATCATCAAAAGAAAATTACACTGATCCCGTTATAGCAGCGTATAACCTATATAAGTTATGTTAACGTCAAACAGAAAAGTTCTATTTGTAAAAAGTAACAGTAAAAGGAAAAATATGCCTTGAAGTGTTCGACAAAAAGATTATACTATAATCTGTATTGTCGACGAAGAAAAAGAAATAGTTCAACGTAGAATGTCTTGAAGCGTGCAGCATCAGAAGATTAAAATATTTGAGAGCAATAGTTTAAAAAATTTTTATTTCATAAAAGTAATAATTCAATAAACAGTCATTTAAATAATCTTATAGACCAGTTATTTGTGACTTTAAAAATATAAAATAAAAATAAATTCAAGAATAAAATATTTTGGTTTAGAACGATGTTGAAATATTACATTAAAAATGACTCGATTGGACTTGAAACATTTGTTGTCAATTGTAATTGTTTATATGAATTTTTAATGCTAATTTAAATTAAAGTTCTTTGCTATATTACTGGCTCTTTGCCCTTCTTTTGTACCACATTGTTTTATACAAGAGCTTTATTACTATTTATTAATTCAAGATAAAAGTTTATATATATATATAATACATATTTGTAACAATATAAATATCTATATAAGTCTATAAATAAATTGAATTTAATTATAGGAAAATGTAAGCATAGCCTTCTTAATGTGGATTAACAAATGATATGAGTCTGCATCTCCAACTGAAATTGAATGTTATTGGAGAAAATCAGCCTTATCTAATGTGGCAACTTCAAAAAAATTTATTACAACTAATGAGATGACAATGAATTTTAAATCTACGACTGAATATTTAGATGACAACTCCAATTTTATAAAATATTCGAACAAATTAAAGCAAAACAATTAGTTAATCAGTTCTCAAAACATACATTTTATTAGATGTCAAGAGGAAAGAACAGTTTATACATTACCAATGCATCAGTTAATGTTTAACTTTTTGTACTAAAAAAGATTCATTGCCAGTTATTCTAATAAATTTTATTAATTTAAGATTATAAACATTTAAAAAATGGCATTTACACATTAAAAACATGTTTTTTTATTAATTATGAATTATAATTTTAAAAAATAATTTTAGATATAGAATAATTTTACAAATTCCCAAAATACCTTTACATTTGACGTCTAACGTTTCAGTTTTAGGTTATGTTGGATATTTTTACATGAACATGATTAATATTTTTATAATTATCATAATTAAAGAGCATAAAAAAATATATTTTATATAATATCTATATCGAAATGATCTTCACAACAAAAATAATTCCATTTTCCTGGTTCATCAACACGATGTGCACTTTTAAACCACTTTTTTCTCACATTTTCAGCTTCAGGCATATAAAAAAACAAATTTTCAAGTGTTTTAATTGTTATGCTTTTATACATAGGTATAAAATACGTTTTGTGCGTGTTTCCTTTGCTCATTTTTAAAATAAATTAATTTCTTACTGAATAATTGTGGTTTCGTGTTGCAGTGTGACATCACAGCGCGTTCGGGAGGGCCCGGTCATATTTGGACCGTCTTCGCCATTTTAAATAATGCAATACTTTATTATTTATTTTCTTGCATAATTTGCATTAAAAAATTATTAAGAAAGTGCAGTTAAATATATATATATATATATATATATACATATATAAATTGTATTATAAAATGCAATATTTTTCAAAAATTATGCAAATTCCTTATTGGTTGTTGAAACTCATTACTAAAATGAATTGTTTCATCTTCAATTTTAATTATCTTCTTTTGATCAGGTACTTTATGCAAAAACTTATCGCATACAGTGTATTTATGATTCGTCAACGACGCAGATATTTTCTATTGCACCAAGTCAAATCAAATGTAAAAAAACAAAATAACAAAAAAGCAAGTATTTTTAAATAAGTATTAATACATATATAAAGACATGTTGTGAGTGGGCTTACTGAAAAGTTCACCAAGCGATCAAATTAAATAATAATGTATGTGATAATAATGTATGTGATAATTCAATTAACATTAGGTAATAATCAAAGCTGATAGCGCTCCATAACAATTCACGTGACACAGAATATCACGCAGAAGACTAAAATATGTCTAGTATGAACATGGAAATATCTCATGTAAACAGTAGGATAGAGGATTCGCTGTCAAAAAAATTAAAGACGTTTGCAATTTTTTCGCGAGTTCTCACATAAGCATGTGTATGTACATAGCTGAATTTAATACCTAGTGTAGTATGCGTAAAATCGAATCTCATGCAACACCCAGCTATCCATATATCATTCGCACAAATTCTTCATTTTTTAAATCTATATACTACCTTTCCGATCGTTTTGAAAATTAAATATGATACTAGAGACTAGATATGTCGAAGGTCATTTTAGTAAAAAATGGTAGTAATATTTTTAGTACATCCTATTTTTAAAAAATATTAAAAATTTTAAAAACTTTTTTCACAGTTTCCTTCGAAAAAAAATTTCATTTTTTTTTAAACATCGCACCATTAAACTCCATTACATATTTTTCTTTCATCGAAATCGGTTTATCCATTAAAGAGAAAATTCGTTTTGTCGATTTCCAATTTTACTCTTATAATTCCCATAAAAAATTTTTTTGAGATAAGTGTTCTACGAAATTCATTCTTGTATTGCTGCTAACTTATGATAAAATCTCAATCAGATAAATGCGGGGGCATACATACTTATCCTGCTAGGTCCTTTGGAAAGTATTATTGTACGTGTATTGTCTATTTGGTGAAATGTTGTATGAGAAATCTCGAGAGACTGGTCTAATTCTTGTAAAAAAAGTGATAAAATGAAAAAATGAACAAAAGTAACATAGAACATTAGAGCAAGAAAGATTTCTTTTTATTTATTGTATTTTAAATTTATTTTTTGGGCATATACATATATGTATATAAATTTTTTTTTATATCAGCTTTTTCATAATATATTTTCATAGTTATATTTACAATTACATAATATTTCTTTATATTAATATACATTTTTAAGTTAATTTAATATTTTTCTTAATTTTTCTACACTTTTTCTTTATTTTTCAGAAAATTTACAATTTATTTTTATTAATTTTCATAAAGTTTAGATTATATCATTGCAATAATAGATTTATTCGCGTCGCATGCTCTAATATGTCTAATATGCTAAAATATGCTTCTATATAGCTTTTACTCACTTTAATGCGTTCATTGGAATGCGACGTGAATAAATCTAGTGAGTCTTGCGAGTTTTGACAGAGTGAAAAAAGGATGAAAAGAGAAAGAAATTTAGATGGCAACGCTAGGTAACTTATTTACTTCATGTATGCGCACTCTATTTTGGCCAACGCTACTGTATATACTGCGACCTACTCTCCTCCGAAATGGTAGATTTCCGTCCTGCCACTGAGCCACACAGCTCTGATGCTGCTGATTTCTCTATTGTACCTATTTTCCGATAAATTTCTTACGTAGGGATAGAGTAGCAAATTGCATCATGTGACCCGATCTCCTCTAATTGGATCTGGATATTAAAGCTCCGTAGAACCATGGTGGGGATATGTCATTCACAGTATTTAGGAAAGTTGCAGTACACTTGTGCTGCCCTACTGAAAAAAATCACGTCACACACTTGCATGATAAAATCATGTATAATTAAAACATGTAAATCACGTAACGGATTGTTCAGTATGAGATTTTTTAAAATTACATAATCTGAAAAAGTCACATGATATGTTCTTTTTTCTTCTATTTCTATCAATCAATTTTTTAAAATTTGACAATAATAAAATCACATGGATGAAATTATTTCTAATAGCATGTGATTTTTTAAATTACGTCATTAAAAAAAAATCACGTACTAATTTGGAACAATACGTTACATGTACTGATTTGGAATAATAATTTACATATTTTAATTATATGATTTCATCATGTAACGTTGTGACATGGTTTCTTTCAGTAGGGTGCAATTTTCTCCTCAATTTTACAATTGATGAGGTCTTTGTAAATGATACGTATTATTGATCTTAGAAATATATATATTCCTCTGTTGTACATATATACGTGAAATAAAACTACCAATTTTTATATTTCAAATATCTGAATAGGTTTTGTACATATTATAAAATTCCTGCCAGGTGCAGTGCTTCAAAATACACAAACTCAAATAAAGAAGGATATTGCTGCATAACATTTGAACAAAATCCGAAATTAAGAAAAAAATGCTGTCGGAATTTCTGATTGGAAACCTTCAAAATCAGCTGTACTATGTGAGATCAGTACCGAAGCGTGCATACAAATGTTTTATAATGTAACTCCGAATTTTTCACACAATTATGTAACTGTTACATACACTCGCATTATATTGAATTTAATATATTGATATTGAGTGAGAAATTATAACATTGATATTATTTTTGTTGGTATTTACGGGAGTTATGTTATAACAGGGAATGGAAGCAATTCGTTACTTGTAAGTTACAAATTACTTTTTGGGTAACTTTAATGATAACTGTTACTTTTTCTTTTAACTGCAACGGTAACTTAGTTACATTTTTTTGGTAATGGTCACAAATTTTACAGTTACTTTTATCGTTACTTAGCACATGACATGATTCGATTAGACACAAGCCACTCATAGCGCTTGAGACTAGAAAACCCCCAGGCACTCGTCTGCTGTGATTGGTCGTCGATTTAAACGACCATTTATACTTCCAAAATTAATAATATGTGTCACTTACAAAGACCTTACTAATTGTAAAATTGAGAAGACAATTACGGCACAAGCGTACTTTTGCAGTTTAAAAGTCACAGTAGGCTTGTGCTGTAATTTTCTTCTCAATTTTACAATTAGTAAGATCTTTGTAAGTGATACATATTATTAAATAATAATGCAGTCTAACCTGAATACCGTGAATGGCATATTTCCACCATGACTCTATGGAGCTTTGATGCTTAGATCCAATCAGAGAAGACCGGGTCACGTGATGCAATTTGCCACTTTTTCCTTGTGATGCTCTCTAGGAAAGTGGGGTGGAAGTTGCTTCGCGTGAAAAATCGTACGCCTCTATGCAAGGCGGAAGATGGGGTAAACCCATGGCGAAAGAATAAAGCGGGAACTCTTGCATAATGCATAACACATGAAGCATAAGAAATTGAACCAATCAGAGTTCTTTATTTTATCGAAAGAAAGGAAACGAAGGACTTTGATTGGTTTAATTTCTTATGCATTACGTTTTATGTGTTATGCAAGAGTTTGTGCTCCCTGCTTAACAGGATGTGTGCAGTTGGACAGTGTTTTTTTCTAAATCTTTGCCCTCTCTGTCTATGAACTGTTCATAAGGTTTAAGAGTTACCAACTGTGAAACGCGAAACATGGAGTATTCATAATCCGTTCTTATTTTAAAACCGTCTTAAATAATGTCTTAAAGATTATACTTAAAACAGTCTTAAGATGTCATATGTCAATCCGAGAATTGTATTAACATCTTAAGACATTATATTATATTTAAGACAGTTTTAAAATAAAAATGGACTATCAATACTATCCTATGTTTAACGTTTCACAGTTGTAGCTTCCTCCTTATGAACAGTCCGTAGACAGAAAAGGCATCGAGATTTAGAAAGAGACACTGTTTAACTGCACACACCACATTATTCCTTCCACCATGGTGAACCTCGCTTCGCATGGAAAGTCATTAATTTCTGTAAGTAGGGAGGATGAGATAAATTTTGTGTTCTATTTATAAAACTTATTTTATTAATAACTTTTTAACGAATAATAATAAGCGCAGGTTAAAACCTTCCGAGGATCACTAGGCTCAGGGTCATGACCTTGACAATATGTAACAAGGTCGAAATTATTGGAAACGAATCCGTATTGTATTCAACATTTACCCAATTTTTTAATTATATTGTATCATAAAATATTATAAGATAAATGTATAGTATATAAAACATATCATACATATATATATGTTACTGATAAATTATACAAAATATATGTTAATTATATAACAATTATGGTAAAATTTGTTTATTAAAAGCGGTTATAAACTTATCATTGAATATTTATTAAGAAATAAAACCTAGTAACTTGAAATTATAATTAACTGATTACTTACAAGGTGTCTCAGATATTATATTAATATCTGAGATATATATTAATAATTATTAAATAAATATATAGTTATTAATTAATTATAATAATTACGATAGGGAACGTCCCCCCTTCTCCCAATGGTCTTGACTTTGACATATGTTGTCAACGTCATAACCCTGAATGACTTCTAAGATTTTAGCTGTCACTCGTTATTGTAAAGTTATTAACAGTCAAAGTTAGTAAGTATTTCCCTTCTTTACATGAAAAGTCAGATAACTCTAGGAGAGAAATACGGAGTGGACAGATTAAGGAAATACTTTCCATGCGAAGCGAGTCCTATCCCAACAAACGAGAATGATTAAAATAGATTGAAATTTTTTTTTATCCGAATGCGTATTTTAAATAGCGAATACTTTTTTTGGATTTAATTGGATTCAATTGGATTCAATTAGATTCAATTGGATGCAATTGGATTAAAAAACTGCATTTCCTATTCAAAATTTTGAATTGAACAATTGTGTGCACAGAAAAACCTAATATTATTTTTAAATTGAAAGGCATACAGATATGCTCCATTTCTATAAATGAATAAAAATGCATTCAGAATTGAAAAGCATTCGTGAATCAATATTTCTGAAAATCTGAATCCATTTCAATTCATTTCAATCTTTCTCGTTTGCTGGGATTCCACCTCCTCCTCTGTCTAGGGGCGTTCGACTTTTCACGCGAAGCAAGATCTACCTGAATGAAAAGTCGTACGCTTCATGGCAAGGGAAGTGAGGTGGAACTCATTTGCCCCTTGACAAATGGTAGTTGGGTGGAACTTGCTTTGCGTGGAAAATCATAAAATATATTTTAAAGCAAAAAATTTCTATTTTATATAGTAGAAACGAGACATCATTTTACAAATTTTTTTTTATTAAATTTTATAACTTTTTAACGGATAACGAGCGACAGCTCAAACTTGTTAGAGGTCACTTAGGGTCATGAACTTGATAATATATGTCAAGATCCAGGTCATTGACAGAGGGGTCTTCTAATGTAAATAATTACCAATTAATGAATAAATAAAATAGATTTATATATTTTGTATGAAAAAATAAATATAAATGAGTATAAAAGCACATATATAGCAGAATGCTTTCAAGCAAAAGGATTATTATCCAGAACAAATCGATAAAATTAATTATTTCTTAAGCAATGAGAACGGAATGTACAATACGTTTTACATGAACAACATTTATACTTATACGTATATTGCAACATGCAGTCAACAGAGTGTTAGCACTATATTTATTATTGCCAAATGTATACTACGGTTGCTCCATAATTGATTAAAATTAAAATAATTTTGATTCATTTTACATAACAATCAATAAAATTCTCTCTCTCTCTCTCTCTCTCTCTCTCTCTCTCTCTCTCTCTCTCTCTCTCTCTCTTTTTTTAAATATGATCCGAGAATTAAATTTCTATTAAAAGCAAAGGTCAAAATAAAATTTATGAAAAAGAGTATTTTTTTAATATCTTTCATCACTAAATTATTATAAATATATACAATTCTTTTTTACATATTAGTATATCTAATTTGATGTATTTTCTTAGTTTATAACATTTACTTTTATATCCAACAACAATTCTTTAAAATAATCAGTATTTGTCTTTCAATTTATAAAAATGATTTATCGTCAGAATAGTACAATTGAAAGATTGGTCAATAAATCTGGGACACTTCATTTGTATAGTCTGCTGAACTTATATACTATATAGAAACTCTACTACCGCTACTAATGAACAGCTGTAGTAATTAAATCGGCTAAATAACTCGCTTAAACATTAATCATAAGTAGCCGGCTGTGAAAGGTATTCGCTTTCTTGAAGAATGATGCGTGACTTATCCTTCAACGATCACAGTCGGCGCGGCGGGAACATCTTTTTCGATAGTGTGAATGTAGATCAAGGACATATAACATGAGATGCGTGATTCATAACTCAATAATTTATTCCTATTACATTTATCCTTACAGTTAACAACACTTATAAGCGAAACTGCAGAAGTTTGTGGCACTTTGCATTAGATTTTAAATGAAAAAAAAACAAAACAAAACGACAATGATAATGAGTTTTGTGTCATTAATATTTTTACAAAAATCGTAATACATTTTTGACGAATGTCTGACAAATATATATTAATGTAAATCACTGAAAGTATATGACTGCAAATTGTTATTTTATAATTTATTTATAATTTTAACATTTTAATATTTTGTGGTAATATGACCCCATTCTAATTTTCCAGTTTTTTAATATTCAAAAGTTACTTTAAATCATCATATTTTGCTAAATTATAGACGTAGGAAAAAATTTTTTTTTCATTTAAAAGTGCAATATCTATACTTTGAGATGATATCAATGATTATATTAGTAAATTTTTGTTAGTTCTTAAAAGAGTGCAATAAATTTCAAGATTTTAGGTATCTCAAAATTCAAGTACGTTCTTATTCAAACCTCACCACACCTTTGAATATTAAACTGATTGAGCAATAGCGGATTTAAACAGAGGTCCACGAGGTTCAGGTCTAGAGGCGTCATCCTCCAAGAACCAAAATTAAAGTAAATTTTATATTTGTGCAGGATTGTCAGTTGTGCAATATGTGCCAATGTGGCACCTTGAATTAATGCTTTATGACATACAAAAAAAATCTTGATGTTTTGATGGAAAAGTAACACTTTTCGACTAACTTTTTTTTATTGTTCATTTATCTAATAATAAATAGGGACGCCAAAAAGTACAGGAGAATTTTTGCATACAGTGCAAAAATGTGTAAATCCCCCACTGATTGTAAGTAATAATTGAACAAAAGCACTTTATAGTAGATTTGCTCTGTAAAATCTTTTTTTAATCTTATTATTTACATTAATTATTTGCTGAGTAATTTAAAAATGGGGAAAAATTTACTGAAAAAAATGATCCCTTAATTTTGTTGTACAGTGTATGTATATATATATGTATATATTAGCTATTAGGTGTTGGAATTAATTCGTAGCGTTTTTTAAGTGATGGGAAGTACTTTCATTAATATATTTTTTAATGCTCATGTGAAATAAATATAAGAATTTATTATTAAAATTAATTATATTCGTTGTTATAAATTACATAAAACTAATAAAAATTTAATAACTTTAATTTAATAACGTAATAATTTAATAACATAACGTAATTGTATATATACTTTATATGTTTATGCATGCATTTAAAAAAAAGTTTTTATCTTTCTTCTTAACTTACTTAAAGTTTAACGTCATTTTTCAATTACAAATTTTCCGTTTCAGGCAGAGCAAATTGGTATTCGGCTTAAAACTGAATAAATCTTAAAGAGGACAATTCGGTACACATTCTTTCAATCTTTCTATCCTACCTTTTAACTTGCAGCTACAATACATCTGCTGTCTCATCCCTGACTGTAATCTCTCTGTCCACATAATTCACCAATTTCTTTCTCTAATCTATTCTATTCTACATCAACATGAGATTTGTTCGCGTCGCATACTCCAACATATTTCAACATGTTCCTATCATAACTCCTACTCACTCTAATGAGAGCGTTTGAGTGAGTAGGAGCTACGATTGGAAGAAGTATGAGCATGTTGGAGCATGTGACGCGACCAAACCTCTGATTTCATCCACTGCTGGATATCGGTCTCTTCCAACCTTTTCCATTCTTCATGATCTTTGGAAGGAGTTTTGTATTAAAACGCTACGCTTGCCGTGCGTGTTGGCAAATACATATATCCATTGATATATGATCTACAGTTTTTGACGCCAAATCCGAATGGCGATGGCAAAGATATTTTCGAAGGCTTGCCATTGCCTTCCGAGAAGTGGCGATCAAATAAAATTTGATGTTATGAATGGATTTGAACCCTGAATCTTCAATTCAGAGAGTAGTCACACTACGTTGTGCGTCACTCTCCAATCTATAACTCACATTAAATAAAATGTAATTGCAAGATATTAAATGTTAATTAATAATACTATATTAAAAATAAATATTCTTTTATTTTATATAACTTTATTATTATTAAAATATTACAAATTAAATAATAAGATTGGAAACAAGACCGTTTATGTTAAATACATTACTTTAAATAGGAAGCGACACTACGGTATGCATGTTAAGATATTGAACTATTATTATAAATGAATTAATTTCAGAAATGATAATTGCGTGCCGATATAGTTGTCGGACTTTCAACGCAATCAATCTGAAATATTAATAATCTCCCCAAATTTCTCAAATTAATCTTAAAAAACTATAATAAACTTATTACGAAAAATATTGCCTCGGCCGGGAGTCGAATCCGGATCTCTTGCATTTCGTACGAGCTAAGCCTTTAAGACTACCTTAGCAATATTTTTCGCAATAATTGATATGTATAGAGAGTTATGCATTGTAGGTGAGCGTATATAAGCAAGATTGGAAACAAGACCATTTATGTTAAATAACATTACTTTAAATACTTTAATTACTTAAATAATCTATTATAATTCCGGAAAAAAAGTTGGAGGTAATTCAAAAGACCAATACATAAATAGAAATACAAAATATCCAAATATTTCTCCAAATATTACAAATTTGTTCCGTCTCGGACAGAATAAATTGGCATTTAGCATAATGACAGTTTCAAACTAAATAAAGCTAGAGGACAATTCAGTGTGTATTCTTTCAATTTTCCTATCCTTTCAATTTGCAGCTGCAATACACTTACTGCCTCATCCATAATTGTATCTCTCTATCCACATAATTCACGAATTTCTTTTTCCAATCTGTAATTAAGTAAAAAATCTGCCTTTAAAATACGCATTGATCTTTCTTCGTTAACTCTAAGTTATGTTATTAATGTCTGTTACGAATTAGTTCGATTCAAAAATGATATGCACAGATAACATGTTTAATTGCGTTATGAAATAGCATATAAATATTAAAAACTGGAAAATTAGAACGTACTATAAAAAATGTTTATATAAATTAATAACAATCTGTTGTGCTAACGGAGATTTAATATTAAAATAGTTTAAATAGAATATCCAAGAAATCTCAACTTTAATTTGTTTAATTCTTTAGTTATCTCGAATTAACTTGCTTTTAAGAAAAATATTGAATATATTTTTTATTGATGCAATAATTTATTAATATTAAATTTGAAACATCATAACAATTAAATTTGGGATTAAAATTGTGAAACATTAAAAACTTTACTTTGCTTTAAGTATTATAGATATTAATATTTTATAAGTAACTCATAATAAAGCAAAACATCTTCAACTCAGGCTCAAGCTCGATAGTTCTATATTTCTCAGACTTAATATTTACTAGGAGGAGTAGGAGCAAATGAAATCAAAGAAGTGGAGAAGAAAAAAGCCTGAGTTTAGCTTATTAGGCTCGATACGAATTCGAGCCATTTAGACTCGAGACAGTACACAATCAATATTACTTAAAACCAAAAAAAGGATGTTACGGAAAGATCTTATTTTTGTCCACCTCGAGAAAAGGCCTTTTTGTAATACTCTTTTTTTTCGAAATAGGACATATAAATATATAACTTACATACACAAACACACGCGCGCGTGAACTCTGCGTTAATAAAATTTCTCTAAATGCACTATTGGGTATTCCATTTTAACTTTGACATCGAAATATCTCAAAAATTAAAAAAGATATGGAAAAATATTTTAGATAAAAGTTGTAGAGTTTAAGGTCTATTTACTGATCGTATCCGTTTCATATGATCGAGTGGCGTTACCAAGGTCAGAACGAGGTCACATTGAATTTTTTGAATTGCTTGTACCAAGTAGACACAATAAATCTCGATAATAAAATCTCTTCAAAATGATTGACCCAAAGTGAATCAAATTATAGTGTTTTGAAAAGGTCTCGGGAAGATTAGATTATTATTTTAGTAGAGTATTTTATTGTTATATATAATGAATACTCTTTTTATTTACAATTATTATTTTTTTTACAATATTTTAATAAAACAATTAATTAAAAATTCTGTAATCAGAGTTTTTTTATATAGCGTACTATAACACGCATTAATAACAGTAATAACATCTTTTTGAACAGTAATAATAACATCTTTTTTATATTCATACGATGTTATTGTTTTTGTAATATCGATTTCAAGAAACATTAATTGTCTTGATTCAAAACATCTTAAGCCGTATCGACAAACTTCAGACTAAACAGAAGCTCAAGCCTAAAAGCTCGAGCTTGACAGAGTTCGAACTTCTAGTTTTTCAGCCGAGCCTGAGCCTGAAATTATGATATTGCATAATTCATAAATTACATTAATGCATTAATATAATTTATTATACTTATAAAACATTAATATTTACTTAAGGTAAACAAAAAAAAATTCTGTTTCACAATTTTAATCCCAAATTTAATTGTTATGATGTTTAAAATGTAATATTAAGAAGTTATTACATCAATAAAAAATATTTAATATTTTTCTTAGCATTTTAATAGAATCCTGATTCACAAAAATTAAAAGTAAAATCAAGAATTCTGAGATATTCTGACAATAAGATTATAATTGAATATGTGCGCTTATTAATATCATTTAAACGTAATATCATCCAAAAAATAAGAGATATTTATGATATAAATATTATAATAGTATTAAATAGTTATAACAATCTTTGATTCAATTGAATAATTAAAATATCGTTATTGAAACTTTTGCTTGAACAAAAGAGCTCTGCTCAAACCGAAATAATGATAATTAAAGTATTGACACTATTCTGTATGTATGTATATATATATATATATATATATAAAGAATAACTCATTGTCAGTTGCGATAAACAAAAAATAAATAAATTGAGGCCTTTTTTAATTAAACAAAATGCTATGGAAAATAATTTATTCAAGTCACTTGAGATCTTGGCCATACGTTTCGATCCAAGCTTCGGATTCTTTTCAGTATATATCAATAATACAATAGTAATGATGTTAATCGAATGTTTCATTCCAACGAAGTTATTACATTTCTCGATATACTATATAATAATTAATTAAAAAAAATAAATACATAAATAAATACACAATAAAATTTTAAAATTTACATGATCTTCGTTAAAGCAAATGTGAGATGTTAACTATACGAACGTTATAAATCATCTAAACCAAATAATCGTCGCAAGTCAAACTAATGTGCGGAAAGAAAAATATAAATAGAAAAAAACATTGAAGAGAGGGAAACATTATTTGCTGATAAATAAATTATCATAGGTCTTATCTAATAGATCAGTATCACTCTGTAAATTTAAACTATTTGTTTGTTTCCGAATAAAAATTATCTCTATGATAAGTCTTTTGTCCAAAATTTTTTCTTCATCTATATATTTTGTTATTCCTTAAAAAATTTTTTATTCTCTCTGAAATACCAGAAATGTAAGGTACTGTAAAGAATATTTTTTTGTTTTTTATTTTAGAATTGTTTTCATTACTGAGAGTACGATTGTTCCATAAGTTAATTTTTTATATAATTTTTTTATTTGATAATGAAAAAAATCAACTGCAATGGATACCCATTATTTAATAATATTCTAACAATTTTATCAAAATTTTTATCATGAAAGGAGGATGCCACAAAAGAAGTAGGACTTATTATCAATTAAATCGGACATAATGGGTGTTGTAAGAAATAATTTAAATAACGTTCTAAAAACGTAAACTTTTAATATCAGTTATACATGATAGAATTATTGAATCCTCCATCTAAACTTTAGCTGTGGATTATTAATACATGGCAGAGATCACTGATGTGTGTTTTATTAATTGCAAGAATAATATCATCTACATAATAAGCATAAAAAGCGAATTCAATTGTCAATTTATTAAAAACAGCTGATTCTAAGTCCTATAGAATTATGTCAAAAATAATTTGAGATAACAGTGAATCATCGGAACTCCGAAGATTTGTTTGTAAAATTTATCATTGAATGTAAAAAAAGTAGAGTCAGACAAGAACGATACATTTGATTGACATCATTACTATTGTATTGGAAGGGATCCAAAGTTTGGATCGAAACGTAAGAGAAAGGGGGATAAGATGAGGTAAAGAGACTGATTTATTTTTTTTTCAAGTTCACTACAGTTTTATCATTTGTAAAAATTATTAAGTTGTTAAATAAATTACAATTTTTTAAAATTTAATTTTTTTAAGAACATATCAATTTCGTTACCTTGCTCCCATATGTGAGTAAGATGACTTTTAGTAGTAGATAAGCTCACGAAAAATCAATTTAAGTTAAAAATATACTTTTTATGAGTAAAAAAAGATTTATTATAATATGTTTATATTGTTTGAATATATTATAAGAAGTTTTAGAGAAAAATATAAACAAAGTTAAATCTTTATATAATTTATGAAAATAAAATTATTGAAACGTTAACATTAACGTAATTATATTTATGTATTATGTGTACTATAATAATTACGTAATGAACTTATTACGTAATTAGTATAGTAAAATATACCTACTTACTACTGTGTGTAGTCAAAAATAAAATAAAATTTAAATAAAATTATTAAAGAACATTAGAACTAAACTTGGATATCACAATTACATCACATGAAATCCAACACAGATATTAATAGATTTTAATATAATACATAGACTTTAATCGAAATATGTGATTAATTGATCAATATTAATATTAAAGTTTTATAAGGGCTCTGCCCTACATATATATTAAATATATATGTATATGACACACAATTTTTCTTAGATATTTAATAATGTTTAAAAAGTGATGAAGCTTAGTGAATTATATATGATAATATTTATTTACAAATAACCGATGTCAATGAATATCAATAATTATTTATTATTTGAGTTGAAAAAACGTCACGCGTGGTCACGTGTGAGTACATAACCTACAATCTGCCTCCATGAGAGCGTCATCTTACCCATACACGACATTCGTCATCTACAGTTACTGTATATTTTTATTTAATTAATAGAATTGCGAAAAAGAAAAAAATATTAATATGTTATTGTATTCGCTTTTAGTTATAATTGCAATTTTATTTAAAAAATGAAAGTATTTACTATAATTATGTCATTCCTTGTATATAAATACTGCAAAATTACAAGTGAATGCATCCAAAACACATTTCTTAATATATTATCTATTTTTGTAGTCGGATTGAATTCAAACTAAGAGATTGTGTATTATTACCTAAAGCCTTTAATGAGTTAAGCATCTGCTTTTCATTTATTATTATCTTTAAAAAATTAACAATTCGTTATCTTATCCCCTTCGTCAGCTTATCCCCTTTTTTTCCTATGGCCAAGTAACTGAATAAATTATTTTTCACATCAACATCTTATGTTTGGCTTAAAAAGACATCAATTTATTTATTCTTAATTTTGTGTGTGTGTGTGTGTGTGTGTGTGTGTGTGTGTGTGTGTGTGTGTGTGCAAAATTTATGTACATAACGTGATGTATAGATATACATATAATTTTTCATAAAGTAAATAAAAAATTTTATATAATATATATGTCGCTTGTCCTATATGATTCTCTGTGCCATTATTATTGAATGCATTCAATTAAATAAACTATGATGGATCGTATATATATATATATATATATATTCAATTACATCTTTAAAGCACCATATACCATATGTATTCGACTACTTTAATTAAATATATTTTAAGATTATAATTACATCTTCAAAATATTCGTGCATCGATTAATGCCGTAAAAAGTCATATAGAAAGTCGACCTATGACAACGATCCTAAGTATTAAGAAACCTACTTTCTATTAATTATAAATGTATCTATTTTAAAAATAATCTAACAATAAATTGACCGAAGTTGGATGTAAATGAATCTTTTTCGCACAAATTAAGTGAAACAAATTAGTACAAATTTATTTCGTGTAAGTGATGTGACAATTAGATTCTTAATTGTTCGAATCAGGAAATAATTTTGAACTTCTTATGTCCATCTCTCCTCTCCTTTATCTCTATTTCATAATTATCGCAAAAGTAATTAAATATTAGATTTTAAAAAAATTAATTCATTATTTACTTTTCCATGAAAAAATAATATAATATTACAATATGTTATAATTATATATATAGAACTTATAGTAAATGGAATACGAATGTATTGTAATGTGAGGTTGTGAGCAACATCTAAAAATATCTTTTTAGATGACAGAAATATCTTTTTATCCTGCTTAGTGACCGTTCTTCTTTATGCGCATGACCATTCTCTGCCAATTGAAATTTTCAAATGCCTTCCATTACTATAAGTTCTATAAATATAATATTATTATTAATTTATATTTAATATAAATCATTATACAGGGTCCGGCAAAATGATCTCCCACATTTTAATCTTTAATAAAAACGCCATTGTAAATGCTATTTAGATTTTATTTTTATTAACTGAAAATTTATATTCGGATGTGTGGTTTCAACAGGATGGAGCTACGGCTCATACGGCAAGAAGGACAATGGACGTTTTAAGGGAAATGTTTCCAGGACGCGTAATCTCGTTACGTGGAGACGTTGGGTGGCCTGCGCGTTCACCCGATCTTGCCCCATGCGACTTTTTCCTTTGGGGCTACCTGAAAGCGAAGGTTTTTCAACACCACCCCCGAACCATTGACGAATTGAAAGCAATACGCCGAAATTACAGGAATATCGCCTCAAATTATTGCTCGAGTGATGGAAACTTTTAGAAATCAGCTTCGAATGTGTATCGAAAAAAATGGTCGCCACTTGGACTCTGTAATTTTCAAAACTCAATAA
The DNA here is from genome assembly GCF_000204515.1 of Acromyrmex echinatior. The sequence continues at coordinate 221,339 of NW_011626983.1, forward strand.
AAACAAATGGCATAGTATAAATTTTCAGTTAATAAAAATAAAATCTAAATAGCATTTACAATGGCGTTTTTATTAAAGATTAAAATGTGGGAGATCATTTTGCCGGACCCTGTATAATATAATATTGTTATTTAAAACAACCAATATTTCATTTACTATATTTTAATAGCTATTTCGTTAAACTACTTTAAATATATTAAAAAGAGAAAAAATAACATAAATTTAACAGAAATTATAATCAGTTTCCTTGACGTCAAAGTTTAAGCATTCATTGTATCACATAAATAAAAAAAAATATTTTAATGGACTCTAATTTATCTATAATTTGCAAAATAAATTTTTAAGATTATATTGAATAATCTTGCAACATTAGTCATGAATAAAAACTGTGATACCTTTACACTAAATAATTTGTAATTGTTGATAATTCGTATTAGTTATCATACAAGATAATTCGCATTAAATCGTAACACGTTTATAGAATCGAGATCGATATCTTAAATATTATCGACGTCTCTTTCCGAGTCTCTTTTTACAATCCAAGTGCACCTAAAGCTGCGATTCTACTATATGATCTATCTGCTTTGCAGAATAGGCCATGTATGTCAAATATGATGAAGATAAGGACATGATAATTTAAAGAAATGGTCATATCCTCGATGTATATTCGAAACTCTCTTAAATATATTAAATATATTTATCGCAAAAAGCGAACTATTAAGATAAGAAAGTCAAGAATAATACAAGTTGTAATAAAAATATATGTTAATATATAATACAAAATTGTACTTCAGATCACCGAGTTTCCATTAGTTTCAAAATAGAATACTCATGTAAAGGATGATCAATTTATATTATTCTAAGCGTAAAAGATTAAAAGCACCGATCTTTCAATTAAAAATAAATATTTCGCAATAAACAAAATAAATATCTTGTTACTATCTAAAACGCTGTAAATACTTGTAGCTATAAAAATAACATATTCATCTTCATTTCCATTTAATAAAAATTGATTTTTTGCAAGACATTTTGATCTTTCGCTAATCAATCACGAAAGACGTAACAAAGGCTTCTAGAAACATACATCTATTCGAGCGATACTAAAAGCTAAAAGATAAAGGCATAACAAGTAAAAGATCGAAAAATTATCGCTCCTCGCTGCAACGAAAATACGTTTCACATCACACACATTCGCATAATAGATCACATAAAGCTCAACGAAAGACAAAAATATTCGCAAGCTTTAATTACATTGCACTCTATTTCTTCCTTCTTCTTTTTCTCATGATCTGTACAGTGTACAGCATCGACGAGGCTCAAATAACTTGTATAGTAATGAGAAAAAAATAGAACCAAGATGCAATAGTTGAAAAATAATCCAAATAGTAAGATAATTTACTATCTTGAAATTAAAAAAGTATTTCTTGAAAATTTTAGAACTCGTCGAGCGCTAAAAGCATTCGGCTGGAGAAGGCTATGCTGTAGACATGTCCGGAGAGAGACATCTAATCTCATTTGATGCTTCATGAGAAATCCATGAATCTTTTTAGTTTCTCGAGGACAACTAGAAGATAGTTATGGTCTTGTTGCAGTCAGCAAGCGAAGAGCGAGCTCGTTAGGTCAACAATTGCGATTACCAGTGCCATTATTCACCTGTATGCCGGTGATACCAGTCTCCGCTTCGTAATCGGTAGTTCGATGTTTCTCTATGGAGCAGCATTTTTCTTTTTCTTCTTTGAAAAGATGTGCTACGCAATGTGCCTAAAGAAATATCATAAAGATCTTAATCATTCTATCTTTTATCTTGTCAAAAATAAGTTTATATATCAATCTAATTTCAACATTTTAATTGATTACATCTATCGATTATATTATTAAAAAGTATAACATCCAATTACATTTTGACAGAAACAAAAATTATTTTTTCTCAGAAAAAGGAATTCTTGACCAAATGTTTGTATTTATTTATTACTAAATTTCTTAATATTCTTTAATATAATAATTTAAATTATACAATTATTAATATATTTCCAAGTTGAAATAATATATAATTATATATTTTCATAATTCATGCAATTATACAAAAGCTTTTCAAGATATTAAAATGTAAAATGTAATATTATAAAATCAGTAAATATTATAAAATCGTAATATTATAAATTTCAGAATTCCTTTCTGTAACTTATATCTATTCATTTTTTAAATGTTGATCGGCTTACCACCACTAAAGCGCTGACAATGCCTAGAGTAGATCCAGCGAGTACGTCACTCCAATGATGTTTATAATTGGAAATTCGTGTCATCGCGGTAAACCAAGCCATGAGCAAACACAGAAGTTGAAGGAAGTGTTTAAGCAGCTTACTGCCCTCCCATTTCATTCTTAATTGCAGATACATCTAAATAAAATCCCAAATTTGTTTACGTATTGCGTGCGTGCGTTGTATGCGATGCGTGTGTGTGTGTGTGTGTGTGTGTGTGTGTGTGTGTGTGTGTGTGTGTGTGGGGGGGTGGGTGGGGGGGGGTGTGTGGGGCGTGGGATGCGATGCGTGTGTGTGTGTGTGTGTGTGTGTATAAGACAAGCATTATTAATTTTATACATTAAAAACAATAAAAACTTAATCAAATTACAGTAGATAAAATTTTGATTGAATTTATCAATGAAACTTTTTTCATTAAAATAAAATCATAACATATGTATATATAGTATAAAATTGAATACGTAAATAGAAAATTTTAGAGTGCGAAAAGAGAACCCAAACGCAATTTAATTCTATCAATTTTATTCTATAATTAGATAAGTGGCATTTTTTAAAATTTATTACAATATCATATGTATAGGTAAAATTAAATAATTCAAAGTAATTCAGAATCAATTCAAAATAATTAAATATTCGAAATATAATTAATTTTGTAATAACAGATACAATTATCGTATTGACTTAGCTTTGTCAGAAGCATATGGATTAAATTGTAAAGGGTCCTCTACATAAAAGTCGTAGATGGTCATGGAGTCTTAAGTCGTAGGAAACCAACCAATCACAATCAAATATACGGAGAATACTCGATTAGAATTGGTCGGTTTCCTAGAATTTAGCATAATTGATGCTTTACGTATTAAATTATGTAAATTGATGTTTGCGGCTGAAAATTCTAAAGACCGATACACTCGTATTAGATTCGTTGGATGATTACGATCCAGCTCGCACAAATTGTAAATCAATGCAACACTCTCTTGCATAACGTAAAGACTACTTACCGCAAGATAGATCATGGTGTAGGCCGAGAAGGACGAGTGACCGGAGGGAAATGATAATCTGAAACGATCAATCGTGCCGCGTCAAATAAATTCCATTTATCGAACGAAGTATGCAAGGAAGAGTAGAAAAAAAATGCCTCCTCTTCGCTCTCTTTTCGCAATCGTCGCGTATGCACACATATGCAGTGTTTGCATGCGTGTGCATCCCTTCTTGCTATCTCGCCCTATTAATTTTATCGCGATTAATTTTGGGGAGTGTAGTGTGCCGATTACGATCGACTGGACGGCGAAGAGCAGCCGCGAGCAACGAACAAGACGACGAAGAAGAGCGCAGATCTCACGAGCAAAAAATGTAGAAAAAGGGCATAAAGAAGACTCGATACTTGGTGTCTTCCTCTCGCCCTCCATCTTCACTCCGTTTCGCCCGAGAGATTCGTTCGTAATAAAAATTCGAACAGCGCATTATGTTAATTAGGACCTGCAGTTCGCAACAATTGTGGTCTCTCTCTCTCTCTCTCCCCCCCTCTCTCATTCTTTCATCTGGCACAGTTCCTTTGCCTGCTACCGTGCGGAAAGAAACGACTGAAGGCTCGAACGCACGAAGGGATCATGAATGAATTCTCTGTGTGACGCCTCTTTATCGTCAGGATTCCTCAAATCTCTCTATACATAAAACTGTCCCTACCGGCGGGAGACCACACGAACGAACGCGAACGAAGAGTGGATGACCTGTGATACGGTCGAGTACGTGTACCGGCTTCGTTGTATCGCACAAACCGTCCCTTCTTTTTGTTTGCTTCACGATAACGTCTGCTTGATTTCCCCTGTCTTCCTCGAGGGCGAGGAAGAAAGGAGGAAAACAACGAAAAAGGAGAAAGGCGAACACGCATGACGTAAGCTCGTACAACGTTATAGCACGGGTTTGATTGCGATATTTTGTGGACTCTGGAACTTTACTGGAAACCACCAACTTTACTGGAATGCGAAGAGAATCGAGACTGCTCTCATCGTTATAGCTTAGTCTTGAGCTTCTTTCTATATTCGAGTTCACGAATCCGGGTTGTTTGCTTTCGCACGATTTCGGCGTATTAAAATATCACCGGTATTATATATGTACTATGTGCGATATACTTGAATACACTTCGCGTTCAATTCATGTAGATGTAAAGGAAAGTTTAGCGTAGTTGCTTTGTGTATTCGAGCTACTTATTGCAAAGGATTTAAGAAGATTAATATATAGGATGTATATTACCCCAAAAAGGTCGGGACACCTGAATATCTTCGAAAATAGAAGTTTTAAAAAGAAGTGTTTCAGACAAAAGTTGTAGGGATATGCTTTAAAAAGATCTATTTATTGATCTTATCAGTTTGACCTTGGGTAGCGTCACCAAGGTCGGGTTAAAGTCACATCGATTTTTTTTAAACGGAATCCCACACTTTTGATTCTAGAATCTAATAGCTGGTGTTAAGAACTAGTGTTTTCCAAACATTACAATAAAATTATTTTTCATAAAGTACTTTTCGAGTTATAAGGCTTGAAGTTACAGTAGCATTAACATTACGCAAAGTGTTCGATGGCTAAAACCTCTTGAATGTTGTTCAGGATCATGTCCTGGAAATATTTATTAAGATCATGGTCAGTTGGAGATTGTGTCTCCTATTTTTATTTTTGCACTGAAAATTCATTTTTATGTAAAAACGAAAATAAGAGGTATAATCTTTCCAATGATCTTGATCTTAATAAATATTATTGCGTAATGCTAATGTCGGCGGTACTGTAACGTTCATGCTTTATAACTCGAAAAGTACTTTATGAAAAATAACTTTATTGTAATGTTTTGAAAAGCTCTTAACATCAATACAGGTGTGCGAATTAATTCGAATTCGAATCGAATCACGGTGGATTCGATTCGATTTCTTTTCGGATCTGAAAGATTCGATAAGTTCAAAATTTCGAATCATCAGTGATTCGATTTTGAATCACTTGCCTTTTGCTGTCTCTTCCCTGTATCTCCTGTCACCAATCTTGTATCAGCGCATATCAATCTTCGTGCATGCGCATGCGCTTATTCATCACGTCAGTTAACATTGGATTCTATTAGATATTTTCATCTTTCTGATATGACTGTGCAGTCTGGTCGTGTTTCGATATATACCAAAGACATAAAGAATAAACTGTGCAATCCGTGTGTCAAAATGGTTGAATAAAAGTAAAAGAGAGGGACCATGGAAGACGGCCATTTCTATCTCTTCCCATTCAATGGTATAATAGGAGAGAAAATGAGAGGGAGATTTTGGCCGTCTTTTACGGTCCCTCTTTCTCATTATTGTCGACTCATTTTCAACATACAGATATTATCAAAAAATATTGTTTTTAATACATTTATAATATATTATTAATTTTTTAATTTTTTATACTTGTACATTTAAAATAATTTTTTTAGCTTTTAATTTTTTTATGTACTGATGTCAGTAATAAAAATTTGATTTGATTCGATTCGTTTTCGAATTAAAAGGAAATTCAATTCAATTCAATTCAACGTAAAGATTTCAGATTCGATTCATTATCGAACACGTTGTTATAGATTCGATTCGATTTGATTCGACTTTGCAAATACTTGATTCGCATACCTCTAAACACCAGCTTAGATTCTAGAATCAAAAGTATGATGTTTCATTTAAAAAAATCGATGTGACCTTGACCTGACCTTGGCGAAGCCATCCAAGGTCAAACTGATAAGATCAGTAAATAGATCTTTTTAAACCCTACAACTTTTATCTGAAACACTTTTCTGTAAAACTTATATTTTCCGAGATATATATATATATATATATAGCTTATATATACAGTGTCCCGATCTTTTTGAGACACTCTGTATATATGAGCTAAACTTTCGAGTACTTTTAAAGACATTCATTAAGAAATTCAGTCCAATAGCACCATGGATGGAGAAAATATACAGGGTGTTAAAAAACCATTCAGCATTTATACGATAGATAGTGTAGAAGTTTATACGATAGAAGTACATCTTATATGGTAGATAGTACGTCATAGTTTTTATGTGTCATATACGATGTTTACTTCAGTGTTCATAAACTGCAAGAAGAACTCTGTAAGACTCTGTAAGAAGATGTCAAGCATGTATGAAAATGGAAGGAAGACATCTTCTGTAAATATAAAGCAAATAAGTCATTCATGATGCTAACATACAAAAATGTTTATATGTTAGAAACGGATGAGCTTTCGACCTATATTCACCAAGATCTTTTTATTCAGTATGGTGTAGGTATATTATCTCGGTAAAAAATTCATGCATATGTATAAATATGTATAAACATATATAAATATTTATAAACATACTTAATTATATAGGGTGTCTTAGCAATAGAATAGAAGCTACATTGGGGGTGTAGAATGAGTGTGTGTCTGTCAAGGGGAACAAAAAAAATCTGATACTATTTTGAGATATTTACTGTAGTTCTCGAATTAAAAAAGGAAACGTATAAGCCAATGTGCGGTAAAGCCGCGCCGCGCGAATATACGTTTCCTTTTTTAATTTGAACTACAACAAATATCTCAAAAGTATCAATAGTATCAGACTTTTTTGTTCCCCTTGACACACACACACACCCATTCTACGCCCCCAATGTGACTCCTACTTCTGAGACACCCTGTATGAAATATGTCCATACATGTCCATACATCCTTCTTTTTTTTCTAAAATTACTTTTTAATGTAATAGAAATAATAATAATAATGTAAAAATAATAAAAATAATTAAAAGGATAATTTTCGCACTATTTGTTTTAGAAGAAATCAAATTTAGAGAAATATAATAAAATTGCTCACATACAATTATATGCATAATTTTATATATAATTAATAATTATACGTAAATAATTTTTTTACATTTTTTCAAACTTTTTTTAAGATTTTTTTTTTAAACGAACAATGCAAAAATTATCCCTTTAATTATTTTTTATGTTTTCATATCATTATTATTATTATTATTTTTATTCCACTAGAAAGTAATTTTACAAAAAAAAGAGATGTATGAACATTCATGTACATATCTCATGTATGTTTATGAATATTTATACTTGTTTATGTAATGTTTATACATATTTATAAAATTATACATATTTATGCATGAAAAATTTTTATCGAGATATAAATGTTGAATTGTTTTTTTAACATCCCATATTGGTAAAATGTTACATTAAAAATAAAATATTTCAATATTGGATTTTTTAATTAACGTAAAATTTAAAAACAGATTAAATCATTGTTGCATTAAACTCTTTGATTCCATTGAAATAAAAAGAATGGTAATTAAAGTTAATAATAAAGTCTTCGAGAAAGTCTGATTTACAGGAACGTTTTCCTTTCTACTGTCTCTAACATCCGACATGGATCCTCTAACATGTCCAACATCCGAGTGTAATCCGTTACGTTAAATCAATTTCACGAGTCGCGGGTTTTGCGTTTATTTCTAACGTGCGTGTATTTTCCAGACTTGTAAAAGATAATGACGTACGCGTTAGAATGTTGATGGGCTCAGGGTTATTTCTAGTAATAAGCCGTATGTAATTCTTCGCACGTCTTCTCAAATTCACGCGTGCCTAAATGTCCTAAGTCCTAAGCGCGTCTCACGAACTTTTTACTTTGAACTTTCTGCACTTCGTCTTTGAGGCTATTCGTGTTCCGCGTTTATTATTAGATAAATCAAAGGCACAAATTTTACAGACGTACAAAAAGAAGAAAGGCTAAGACGCTTTTTGTATACTTTATCTATATTTCTGTTAAAATTGCAATATAAAGTGCTAAAATTTAGTAGTTCTTCGTGAATTCGTCATGAAGATATCTATGTTATATTTATTATTCTATAGTCGCGCTAAAAATTAACAATAGTATTTAATAAACTGTAAAAATTTTTCAAAATAAAAAATCTAGTTAAACTTTTTGTTTGATGATAAACTTTTTCATTATATTTGATTCGCTTTTGCATTGCGAATTTTCGAATTGTCGATCGCTATTGTAGCTAACAATAAGCGGGATACGCACGCGGATAATTCAAGCGTGTAACAGCACTTCCGTTAACCAAGGGGAGAGAGAAAAGAAAAGAAAGAATTACAACGATCTGGCATGAATCTCGCTCATGTGAACCGTGTCGGCGAAGCCCACAGGCAGAGCGCTGCTCATTGTCATTCGCTACCGTGGCTCTTTTTGTGTATGTCGCGCGCTCGTATGTCCGTTAAAACCGGCCTTCGGGCAATATGTATACGTAGTGTATCCGGAATGCGCAAAAAACTTCCCTAGCCGTCTAACAGTGAGCCACAAAGCTCACATATGCGAAATAGTCAATTCAGGAAATGTCGTAAAATCTTGCTCAATTTTAATAATGCTTAACGCAACGTAAGCAAAATATTTTTCAGATATAATTTACTGACGAAATAAATTTTAGTTTTTATTTAAAAAATTCTTAATTAAAATTTAAGGTATTTTAATTCTTTATAATTTTGAAAATTTTCCACCTTTTTGCAATATTAATAAAATAATTGAAACAATTTCGTACTATTTCATTTTTTTTAAATATTTTTTAAAATTCTTTTAAATATGAATTTCTTTACTAATTTTTCTATTAAAAAATGATTACTTTTATGATATAAGCGAAAATTTTTTTCATTTATTTATCTTTCTTTGAATAAGTTTATATAATAAATTCAAAGATTTATATTTTTTATTCTTCCTCTCAAAAAATCTAATTTTTTGATATTTTATTTTTTAGAATTCTAGCCTACAACAATGAATATGCACAATATTACAATCACTATAATCAAAAGGAATGCATAAAAATATCGATAAGACATAAGCGGGATAAACGAGTAAATGACTAATAATTTAATAAGCATTTAATGAGAGTTAAATGTCGGCATATTGAGTTGATTTAAAAGACAATCATGATCGTTTTTTTCCGTCCTTCTTCTTCAGGGTTTGCTCCCTTAGATTGCCACAAATTATCATTTGGTCTCGTGTTTCATAAACCTATCTGCACAAGCACAAAGTCCACAGACTATTAATGAAGTAAAATAATGAAATACGCTTCTCGCTTCTTCGTTCAATCGCACGCCTCACCAGTAATTGCTGGCGCAATTGTTACCGTCACGCGATCTAAGCAGCTTGTCTCACATCATCGCGAACACCATCATTTCAGGGTATTGCCCTGAAGATCCGTTGATGTCAGCTGGTTGCTGCCGATCATATCGAGAGTAAAATTGCGGAGGGCTCGCGATATGTGTGTATCGAAACCAAATATAAGGGTCTGAGCATAAGGATCGCCGTTACGACAGACTTAAGTTGTAGACGTAAGCAGCGCACAACTTTAGCGTATGACGTTTTGCTTATATAGCACGTGATAGCACGCTATCAAGAGATACGACAATATACATAAATTCCACGTCATACGCCAAAGCTTGTGCATTGTCTATGTCTTATGATATGGCTCAGGCTATATCGTCAGATACAATCAAACTTTATCGATTTGCCACAAACAAATTCATGTCATAATCCATATGTAGTCATCATGTAAAGAGAACAATTTCTTCCCGATCAGATATGTGCATATTTGTAATTTTAAAAAGAAAGGATAATTTTACCTCCCTAATATAGTTAATATCTAATAAAATTGATCTTTTAATGAAGAAAATCGCGAGACTATTAATTATTTCACATATTTAATAAATATGTGTTTGACACACTTAATATATTTAATTACTTTCTATAACTTCATAGAATTCAATTTTTATTGCCTAAAATTATTAAAGTTATTTATTATTCAAGATCAAAATTTATTAATCTATTTGTATTTTCTATACGAAAAACATGAAATATTTATAATTTTTTTAAATTTATAATTATATTATTATGAAAAAATATATAATTACGTCAAAATACAATATTATATGACAGCAGAGAGATACATTTCGAGACACGCAGGATTACGATCGAAAGACCAGATAATACTCATGTTGCGGCAGATTAAGATGCTCTATCTCCTTTTAAGCTGATGAGAAATTCAGGAATGTTTCTCGCGTCAGATCTCTTACCTGACTTCCTTTAGTAACTTATTCGAGACCACTCCGGTACAGTGGAAATCCATGATATACTTGTGTTGATACTCGGGCAAGTTGCAATCAATATTGGGTACGCAGAGCTCCATGAAGTGTGGCCGTAGTCGACCTATAGTATACTTAGCAATATCGGTGATGAAAACGGTACAAGCGGCACCAAAACCGAATACACCAACCTACAAACATTATTTACATTATTTACATTATTTACATTATTTTTTATAATTAATTTTATTGTATATTATCTATTCTATAGAAAAATACGAATTGATGAGGATTAAATGACTTTAATAATTTTTAATTCGTAAAGATTGAAAAGTTCAGAAGAAATTTTGATAAAAATATTAATTAATTTTACTTAAAAATTCTTAAAATTCTTAAAATTAACAAAACTAACTTTCTTATAAGCATTCCACAGCCATGGAGGTATGGTATATCCGAAAAGCATATTCGCCGTGTGTCCGGAGAAATTCCTTCCGTGCAGGTATTCCCCTGTGATCATCTAAAATCAAAGATCGAAATTTAGAAATTATATATATGTTCACATCCAATATGTTCGTTACAGCTTATACGTCTGATGTACTTAATCTTTCTTTAGGACTTTTATAAAACTTAGAGAATATTTTGCAAACTTTTTCAGCACGCAAGAACTTTGCAAAGCTCAATCGAAAAGTCTTAAGATGTCTTTTCATGTCAACGCTCGACGCTCATTTTCGATGTCAAAATAAGTCTAAATACGTCAAAATACGTGATAAAAATTGACGAATATCAAGCATTAATTTTGATCATGTGACTTATTTTAACGCTGAAAATGAATGTCGAGCGTCAGTATGAAAAGGCACCTTTACAATTCGAGAGAGAGAGAGAGAGAGAGAGAGAACTTAATTCTCTTTCTCTTTCTTAAATTCTACCGATCTGTCATATTTTTAATCAAAGCGAGTTAAGTAGGCCAGATCCCGGGTAAAGGTTCGCTGGGTGATACAGCGAACCCAAAGTTCACGAGGCATGCGTAAATGAAATACGACGGTGAGAGTCGTTCGTGACCGTTTTCTACCTGTTTCTACCTGATCCCTCCTCTTCTTGATCCCGGAGGAACGTATCGTATATCAAGGAGCGCGAACAATCTGTTTTCCCTACGAGTGTGAGTAAAGAGAGATAGATAATAAAGGCAACCGGCTCTGCGAGAGACTCGTGAGATTTCGAGAAAGACTCGAGAAGGAAATCGACGAAGGGGTGAACCCTTCTCGGATTGCTGCGCGTCCAGATACAGGAATGCGTATACCTGTAAAACGTATAAAACCATACCGCATCAAGAAATGTCAAGAAGGTGTAAGACAGATAAGAGAGATGCTGAATAGAGACGGTCTTGACGTCAAAAGAGAAAATCTATTTATTGGTGATCAAAACGTCAAAAATAACGTAAAAAAATAATTAATAAATCATTTTTATGATTATTCAGATATGGATGCACAAGTAGTTTCAATCAGAATTGTATACAATTTAATTTTAATGTGACAAACACATAATCATACAACAACATTTTATAGAGTGTTGTAAAGTATCAAATATACACAACATATACAAATTTGTTTTTCTTTACTAAATATAAATTTTAAAATAAATTACTAAGCTAGTAAAAGATTCAATAAAGTTTTATAAAATTAAAATTTAATAAAATTAAAAAAAAATTTCACTGAATATCATATCTATATCAAAATATATCGAAAAAAATGCGTAAAATCAACAATATTCTTTGTATATTTTTTCCCCTCTTCTACTCTTCTATTTTCAAGTTACTCGACAAAGAATAAAATTGCATGACATGGAATTATCTACTTAATGAAAAAAACGATTAACAGTTCTTTGTCCACTGTGTAAAATCTTATCTTGCGCGCTACGTAGTTAGATGATTGACATGGATTCCAAGGAACTCTACGAAATCGTGATACGGATTTCACTCATCTCACGTGCATAAGATAAGATTTATTTTGACTTTCAGCATGCGATTTATGATCGTATTAAATTAACAGTGCAACATATTCTCTCGCGCGATATAATCGCTTCCCATTTCCTCTCAGTATAAAATACGCACATTCTTATAACGAAATAAAGACGATTGTGAAATAGAAGAAAAATCCTCTTTATACTATGCTACGTAAATAAGCGTGACTGTATCCCGCGAAAGAAAGAGAGAGAAAGTCAATACGTGGCATGACGTGACGAAGTCATTACTTGAATGGACGCTGCTTAACATTCACTTTAGTAATTATATCTACCAGGTTTATAACACGCGAAAAAACTCTCATGAGACGTGTCAACAGAACGTTGTACGACTAATCCGAGACTTTAGATTAGATATTCCTGCATCAAATTACAAAAAATAAAATAAAATTTGCTTGAAAATTTTGGTAGTTTCAGAATGTTTAACAACTGAAAAAAAAAAAAACAAAGAAAAAAGATAAGGTTAACACAATTTTTTCTGTAACTTTACATATAAGTATTGATTTTACTATCATTTTATGTATATTAAATTCGAAAATAATTATTATTCCTTTATTTAAAAAAATTATTTAAGACTAAAACGATAGAATTCTCTCTCTCTCTCTCTCTCTCTCTCTCTCTCTCTCTCTCTCTCTCTCTCTCTCTCTCTCTTTTTATTTTTTGCTCACATACACATATATGTACGCAATTTCACGTGCTTTGAATTATGCACAACACTTGAAATTATTTGCCTTGCGGTGACAGCGTTAATTTAAACTTCATGTGATGGTTGAGAAGAGAGCAGAAGAGTGAAGTGGGCACCTGACGTCTGAGGCGCAAGTCTTTTATGACCGACACTGAAATGAGAAACGCCGGCAAAAGCGAAGAAAATCGAAAATGCATTTTATATCCACATGAATCTGATTATGGCACAATGACTTTCAATTTTTCGCTTTCGCCTACGGTAAAAAAATAGCACTCATTCCTTAATAAATAGGTAATAGAAATAATACTCAGTAAATCATAGATTTGTATTATTTGCATAATTTCTATAAGATACAAAAAAATTTTTCTTCAGAAAGATATCTAAAAAAAAACTACATCAGCAACAGTTCTATTTTTCAGATATTTAATATCTCTTATTAAAACAAGTCCATGATAAAATGACCACAAAAATTATTTCATTTTTCTTAAAAATATATATTAAAAAGCTAATTATTTTAAAAAATTTCATGCTAAAATAGTTAGAAAAATTTTTCATAAATTATTAATATATAATATGTATGTAATTTATTATATATGCGGAAAAAATTTTGTTTTAAAATTTATTACCCGAAGATATGGTTTGTGTTATGTATATAATATAAATTTAAAAATAACAAAATTAAAGAGAAAAACTATAAGAACGAGTGCACTTTTTACTCGTATATGTTCTTCGAACATGTACTTAAAAGTTAATTTTGGAATAGATGTCAATATTATATAGATCAGAAATTTATAGAGAAGAAATTCAATGTATTCGTTGAAGTTAAATATATTTCTAAACGTTTGAGTAAGAGAAAATATGCGAAATTTATAAATAGTCACAAACTATTCATGGAAACGTGCCGATCGCTCTCACAAACAAGGTCATGTAGTGACGATATATGGCAGAAAAGGAAAAAATCGTAAACACGTTTCATTGCATTCAATTGAATTGATTTTGTTCTGTTTCTATGCGGTAAAATACGGTGTGTTTGAGAAAGCAAATAAAAAATGGGCGCACGAAAAGAATAGTTTTCGATTCTCTTTCGCTCTCCTCCTCTCTTTTATATCCTATGAGAACTCAGCAAAAATTTTTGGATGGTAATACATGTGTTGCAACTGTTGCGAGTTGTGTGCATCACCTTCGTATACGTATACCGTAAATTGATGTCGTAAAATGTCCACGAGCATCGAAAATGAGTGCACTTACTTCCCTTCAGTTTACTCTCATGTGAAGGCAGCCAGAGACGCGAGCCACCTCGCTCTCGTATTCTTAGACACCACCTCTGTCATCCCTCCTTTTAAAAGGGTAAAAAAGAGTTTCAAAAGCGGCGCGCGACGGACTCTTTCAATCGCTCGCGATCACATCTGCTATTGATCATTATATGTACGAACGTGATATAGTTTCTAATCTATAAACATATGCAGGGTGTTAAGTTAAAAAGATAAAAGTTAAAAAGTTAATTAATTTTAACTTAACTTAGTTACAATTTAAACTCTTAACTTTTTAACTTTATTTAGTTGCATTTTATTTGTAACTATTAATTTTTATTTAATTTTTTTGAAGTTAAGTCTCAGATATAATACGCGGCAATAACGATAGCTTAATATGAAGTGAAAATTGCAAAAGAAAGCAAATTTAATAGGTATCGACCAATGAAATTATTAATATTCTAGTGAATTTATTCATTTTTGTAATTTTCATCTCATTTCAAATTATACAATTGATCCTCAGATTTCAATCTGTCAGAAACCGTGTATTTTAATGTATCTAGTTTCTGATAGATTGAAATCTCTATTATTCCTTATTATTAAAATATAACACATCAATACTATCTTCGGCTCATGTGAGTTCACGTCGATTGGCTTCAGTGCAGGAGGACTCATTTTCGATAATTTGCGAGAAAAGATGTCCGACAAAAATTTCGAACGGCTTTATTACTTAAATTTAATAAATATGTGAATAAAATATTCAAATGGTATATATAACAGTCTATGTAAACAGTATATAGGAACAAAACATGTAAATAGAATATAGAGTATCTTCTAAATAAAATATGTATATATTTGTCATTTCCGTCATTTATAAGACTGAAATCCTGAAATCATGAAATAAAAAATAAAAAAATGAATAAATTTAACTTTTAACTTTTCAATTACTTTTTTTTATTAACTTAACTTTTAATTCAATTAATTTCATTACAAATTAACTTGTATCTTAACTAAGTTAAATTTTCAAGGTTGTTAACTGTAATTTAACTTAGTTAAAAAAAAATTAACTTACTCAACCTTGAACATATGTAATTTTTTTAAAGCGAAAGTGTCTGAGAAAAAGAGAATGTCGATAAAAATTAAGTGGTATTTCCTCTGTAATGAGAAATATTTAACGTTAAATTATGGTTATATTTCAAATGTGAATTTTTACACTTCATACAAGCGAATAAGAATCGTCGTGAGAGAAATAAGATTCTCACTGTAGGTAACGGTAAATTGTCAAGTGATTCCTCACGAGTCTTATATCACGTAAATCATAATCGTAATTGCAAAGGTGACTCACCGTACATATAGGAAGTAAAAGACCGATGACGTACAACATAGTGCTCGTAACCGTAGAGTCAAGATACGGATGATAGAGTGACTCATCGTTGCAAAAGAAACCGCGTTTATAAGGTTTGCCGAATAGGAAGAACATCAGTACGGAAATGCCCACTGAAACACAAGAGAAAAACAATCTCGTTATATCGTTGATCATTCACAACATTACAACCATATAGCAATAATGTCATCGCTCGCGACAAGTTGATCTATGTAGCGATCGATTAATCGGGATTGAATGTCGTCTCGTGAACTCCAAATTAACATGCAATTTATTACACTTGTTGTACAGCTGCTGCTGCTACTGACGTTAACACTATAACGTTGTGATTACCAATCAAGATGGCATGCATTCAATGCATTCGTCCAACTTTCAATAATGCTCTTCAATCTTTGGTCAAATAATTGAAACCTTTTTGATTAGAAAATGCTATATATTACTAGGTGGGGTGAAAAGTAACCTCCTTGGGAATGAAAAAAATTTTTTTCTTATGCAGAATCTCGCCCAAAATATGGCGTGTTCGCTCAGTACTAATCTTTGTAGCATCTGCTAGCTCGCGCACCTTCACTTTCCGGTCAGCCAACACCATTTCATGTATTTTTTTGACATTTTCCTCGGTAACCGCATCGGAGGGCCTGCCGCTGCGGACTTCATCGGTAGTGGAGTTGCGGCCACCACGAAACTCTCGAAACCAATATTTGACGGTGTAATCTGACGGAGTATTAGCCACATAATATTTATCCAACTTTTCTTTTGTTTCCTTCGCCGTTTTGCCTCTCAAAAAATAATGTTTTATGAGAGAACGAAAATCGTTTTCGCAAACACGTCAACAACAATCAGCTCTCAAAACAAAACTAAGGGCAGTATCGCACTGCCACTTGGCATGTCTGCCTAAATATGAACGGACTACAAGGCACCATAAACTTTTTTGCAGTAGTGGCGCATTCTGGCGGTCAAGGAGGTTACTTTTCACCCCATCTAGTATATATAGTGAATCGTAGATTTGTTGCGTTTTCAGCTACATTTTTTATAGCTACATTTTTTCACAAATCACAAATATTTTATAGAAAAGAAAGATTAAGATTAAATTATTAAAGATTCAGTTTTAATGTCTACATCTGGACTATAATTAATATCAGAATTTTCTTTCCTTCTTTTTTCTTTTTCTTTGCGATGTTAACGTTCTAACAATAAGTGTATTAAAAGTTATCCATTAATTTCAACATAATTGACACTGATTCGCTGAGTAGTCAGACTTTTTGACTAAACCTACAGAATTTGCGATAAGTATTTGCGATATGGTGAATTTTTTAGCGAGCTACTATTATTTTATAGTGAGCTTCTATTTTACAATAAATCGTTTTTGCTTCCCCCCTCCTCAAAAAAATTTACCTTTTAATAATTTTAATATATTTTAAATTGTTATTAGAGTTCGTTTTTATATTATAGTTTCCGTTAATAATAGATGGAAGTAGCTCACCAAAATGAATTAGTTTGTAAGAAAAAAAAAATTTTTTTTTGTAATTACAACATCATACTATCTCTGAAGATGGCTCAAAAGTGAGCCGAAACATGTAAGCGGATTAATTATTAATAAAATTGTTTTGTTAACCGTTTGATTTGCACAAGAATTACCGTGCTTCTATTGCCCTGTTGTATCCAACAATTTTGTATCATTAAGGAGTCTTTAAGAATTAATTTAATAATATTTCTGATAAAGTAGAAATATGATATTTCTATAATCAAAATTTTCTAAAAAATAATGTTATTTCTTTTATATTGATGATTCCACAATTTATATTATATCTTGTGCCACATTTATACGTCTTTAATGTTAAATAATATCTATGTTTAGATGCGCTTTAATGTAAAATATTTTTGTAATAACTTTACAAACTACCAAAATGATAATTATCTAAAAATTTATAAGATTTAAAATATTATTGGGTTTAATTTAAAGGTGATTAAAATCTCCAGACTATATAGCCAACAGGCAACATATCATTAGTAAATATCGTACACATACATGACATATATAATTATTCATATTAATGTAATCAATATTTAACGAATGTGTGCAAAGCTGGCCATCAGGCCTCCAATTTGAGCTTCAAAACGCAAAACCATCAACATAAAAAAAATTCAACGTGAGTAAGATTTTAGAAACTATAAAGTGTTGATAAGCATCACTTAGATGCGTATTAACACTTTACAGTCCCCGAAGTCTTACCCACATTGAATTTTTTTGCGTTGCTGGCTTTGTGTTTTAGCTCCGGAGCTCAAATTGGACAGGCCTAGAGCTCTATTCTTGAAAAAGTAGAGAAATATTATAGTGTACGTAACATATACTATAGTATTTCCATAGTTTTACGTATGCGATACTTTTCAAGAATAGGGGCCCTGATCTATACATTGACCTATATATTGTCTGGAGGCGCCTTTATACGAACTACATGTCAAAACAATATATAAAATTATTTTAATTTGCTTAAATATTGATGACAGTTATTATCAGCCCCGTTATACATTCGTAAATAAATGCAGTATTTCTCATATAAAAGCAGACTGTGTCAATACCGGAAATTATACTCTGTTATTAAGGCTCGTTAACGAAAACGTACATCATCTAATTATTGAGGATGTTTTTTCTTATATATGATAGTCTTTTTCTCAGTCGTTCCTGTCATCGACGCATAAATTAAAGTTTAAACGCACGACTTTGCGAAAAACCGTAGAAAAATTATGGGCTACTCAACCTGTAAATTTATTTGCGCATGTTATACCAATATATGAAAATCACGTAACCGGTTGTTGTAGCGATAATTGTGATACCACTTTCAGCACGAACCAAGTAATACACATCAGTGCAGTTAACGTTAATAGCTCGTACGATCGCTTATTATTTATATAGCCCATCGATCAGCTGTTTTGCAAGTCAAATTGCGCTCCTGAAAAATTCTACCATGATTACAGTCTAAAAAAAATACTACGTCATATCGACAGGATCGAAATTTTATATTACTTTTTCTAATGATAAAGTTAAACTTAAAACTTGATAAATTATGCTCTTAATAAAGAAAAAGGATATTACTCATGATTTATAATAAAACTATAATAAAAATATTTTAATTTGAAAGTAGAAAATTCGAATATCAGATTGAATGATATTTTACAATAATAATAATTCATAACAGTAAGATCTAGTAGTTCCTTTAATTCTGTGAGTCAAGACACAAAATGTGTAAAAGAAATTTACGCTCCATTTATGGCTCATTGCACTTTTATATTACACAACACACTTTATATTACATAATAAGAGAAAATAATATCATTAGTAAGCTGTCAAGCGTAACATCGTTCTCGACATGACAGAAAAAGGCCAAGGACTTATTCGACAAATAATTTATCTATTTCAAACATATATATGTAATATTTCGTAATATATATTTATTTGGTTAATATTGTATTTTATCCAAATTATGTAGATATTCGTAATTTTGGGTGAGGCATCTTGCTGAGGCATCACAAATTTTTGACATTTTACTATAAAGAACCTAAGATATTGTAAATGTGAATATATTCATAAACCTTTTAAATTTATAAAATTTTTTATAAACTTTAAAAGTTCATAAAAAATGTACATAAAAAATATTCAAAACTCATACTAATATAAACTTATCATGTTTATTTATTTTTAAAATTTAACCTTTAAATTGCCACTTTTGTGATTCTTGAGTGCGGATTAAAATACCATCATTTTATGATATTTTATGCCTAAAATATATAAAAAAATATAAATATTGAAAAATATTGTACACAAAAAAAGTAAAAATATAAAAAAGTAAAAAAATATAAAACAAGAAAAAAGTAAAAAAAAATACAAACAATAAGTTTAAGACTCAAAAAAGAAAAGTAAAGAAGGAACTACAAACTTTCTATGTCCATGTCGTTAGCTCTGAGTAATGCTAAAGGAAAGTTCTCTGCATAAGTCTATACGTTTATATTCATTTACGTTATCAATATTACGTTTAGGGCTCGAGATTTCATAAATCTATGCTCAGAATTGGAATAAACGATCAAAAACTCTCAAATATTCAATTTTTGGAAAAATAAAATTTTTTTTATTTGATTATACGATTTATTTGATATATGATTTATTTATTTGATACGTTCCCTGCCGGAAAAGTCATTTTTGTGATTCTGCACATATTACGATATTCTTCAAGATTCATGAGTATATTACTTATATATAGAAAAATTTTCAAGAAAAAAACTACTATTTTAATGAAAAAAATGCCGGCAGCCCAAATGGCAGCCTGAAAATTAAAAAGATGAACATACGTATATCAGATTTGAGTATATCAGATTTTTATTTATTTTTACATATCAATCAATTCAAAGATATTAATAAAAATTATTATTGTGAAAAGTCGGAAGGTTTAATAAGGCAATTTAAAATAGAAGAAAGGTATAATTTAGGAGAATATAATTATAAAAGAATTGTAATTTAACATTACATTGCAGTTATGATGAAATTTAAGCAATGTAAGTGCTTTAACACTTGCATTTTGTATAATTGTGTGATTTTTATTCGTATATGTATTATATAACGAAGTCACGAAGCGGAAGAAAAATTTCACGTATGCAAAATATTCGACTTGTTACGAAAAGATACAAGTTTCTTTTCGTAAGTACTCCCTGTATATGTGCAAAAATACCATATAACGCACTATCTATACCTTACTTTTTTTCGTTATCATAATGCTTCGTTATCGTTCATTGATAATAAACCAAGTAATAAACCAAGTAATAAACGTATATAGGTTTATTGCATATGCTATTTTATTAAACCATTTTTACATATTATTACTAAGAGTATGTTTTTTTATTTTTTTTTTCTATATTCGAAATAAAATACGAGAAGCTTTGCTTGTGAAATATTTTATATTCTATAATTATTCCGCTAACACATCGTTAGACGATCAATCATATATGCCCGTATTCATAGTTAGATCTTGTAGGGCTTAAAGCTTCCTTAACTTTATCTTTAGATGCTCAGTAGCCAATGAAATAGTTCATAGAGTATCTGAAGATAAATTTAAGGAAGCCTTAAATACAAATAGCGGATTAATTATTATTCAAGTTGTTTTGTTAATCGTATATTGGTTTGCACAAGAATTACCGTGACTCCTATTGCTCTGTTATACCCAATCGTTTTGTTTTAAATATAAGGCCTGATATAAATACTCTTAATAATCAATTTTATTTTCCATTCTATCTCCAAGCGCAAAATATGCACAATATCTCTATTATTATGTAAAATTACTAAACGACAGTGACGAAATAATCGTTAAACAAAAATCGATCTATATTCTTCGAAAAGAGCCATCCCTGTAGTTACTGCTTCAAGAGATTTACTTCACGTGCTATACATCATGCGGACAATCGCTCGCATAAATTTCAACAAAATTGTGACACAATAAGTGAAAAATTCTACAAACATCCAGGTTGATCAAAATACATGTATTCCCAGGTAAAAATTTTTCTCAGAATTTTTCATATAATTTTTCAGAATTTCTATATAATAACTTATATATAATAACTATATATAATAACTTCTATATAATAACTTATGTATAATATATAATAACTTTTATAACTTTCTTACATTTTTTATACGAATTGGAATACTTCTCAGAAAATCTACATCTTTTCTCAGAATTTTTCATATATGTTAATTATGAAATATCGTATAAAATTTCTAAAATTTTTTGTAATTATAATTTTTGATGAAATGTTATAAATTCTAAAAAATTAAAAAATATTTTTTAAAAATTATGAGAAATCTCAGAATATTTCAGAATTCACTTGTACGAAAAATTCTAAAAGAAGATGTAAACTTTTCGAATATTTCTGAGTATTTCTGAAAAAATGTTCTAATTCGTATAAAAATTATAAGAAAAATTTTCACCAAAGTTTTGTAATACAAAATATAAAATATTGTCAATCTCACAATTAATAATTACTCTAAATTATATCAGTCCATTTAGAGTACAGTTATATACCTACTTAATTGACAGTATTTTGTATTTGTAATACAAAATACATGTATTTTGCTCAGCCCTGCAAACACCATAAATCTTTAATCGATTAATGTGAGAAATAAAAACAAAAAAATTATGTGCAAAATTATGTTGAAAATTTTTTATTATTAATCTTTTACACAAACTAACTTACGGTAGTAGATAATTGAAACGACATATTTGAATAGAAAACCGAAAGAAGAAAAAAGGTCTAATTTAATAATTATGCATATTTATTTACGAAAAGTGCCGGGATCTAATCGAGATTTAGCGCTTTATGAATGGAGTCGATAGACACTTGCCTTACAAGGCATACAAGTGCTGTAAATTTAGACCTTTTCACAGCCTCTTCCTTTTGACTGGTCGAGACCGCCAGTTCTTAACGAACTCTGAAAGGATGCAATTATTGAGCCAGACGCATGAAAAATAGTTACGTTTAAAAAGAAAGACAGTGTGGCAAAATAACACCAGTGGCCAGCCTAAATTGTTTTTAAGTAAAATGACCTGCACTATGTGTGTATGTACGTCTGTGTTTAATAATATATTAATAATTCAAATATATTAATCATTCAATCTGTCTCTGTGAGGAAAGGGAGAAGAAAAACTCAAGATGTTTTTTATTGTATAAACGGATCAGTACGTACCAGTCAGTTATATTAAATATATTATTGCACGATTATTTTTACTTGTAAGTAAATCTTAAATAGTTTATTAGTCGCGGCTTAGTTACGACTGCTTTTGCGATTTTTTTCTACGAAAATGCGGCGCGCCAATGTAGGTGCAGCCAGTACTTTATCGGATCGTTTAATTTGATTCAAACAAACTCACAACTTAAATTAAAATTCAATTGTCACTGCATCGTTTTTGATATCTCAACTTGTAATCATTCGTTAATGCTCGCATAATTATTCTTGGTTTCTTTAAATTTCACAAATAGAAAAAATTCATATATTGTAAATTCATACAATTTATATTAAGCAAGGATTAAGAGTTAATAGATAATATAATTCTTATAATAATATCTAAAAAATATGTTTATTATTATGCACTCTATAAAAACTTTCTGTTTTTTCTTTCCTCTTTTTTCAAAGTATATAAATTATAAATTACGATAAAATTAATGTCTATTGAAATGTATGAATACTATTTAACTTTAAGACTCCTGAGTAGTCATACAGCTATATTAAATCGTGCCGTCAAAAGCGAGAAATAATACGTTGATTTTTGTTAAGGTAGTTTTCGTTCATTTTTATAATTGTTTTAAAGTGATCTCATCATTTTTTTTAGCCAAACTGTTTTATTTAAAAACGGCACATAACAAAAATTAATGTGTTATTTCTTAATTGCTTCTGTGACATGAAAGATTGCTTTTAAAAGAAAAGTAGGTCTATTTATCAAACTTTGCCGATTTTGATAAGAAAAGATTATATTATCAATTCATATACGAATGATAAATTTTTCTGGTGATGTTTCCCACTATAAATATATACCAGAAATTCTTTAGCATACTAAAGAATTTCTGGTATATATTTATTTATCTTCAGTTCATTTATCTTCAATCTGACTAAAAATAGTACAAAAATAACATTTATTAAATTATAGCACGCTCTGTTGTAATTAATTTTTGATCCGATTTTCTCGATAAATATTTCAAATTCAAATACAAATTGAATAAATTTCAGATATCAAGATTCAAACTACAGTGAGAGCAAAAAGTTCGTACAAAAAAATTTTTATTTAAAAAAGTCTTATTTATAGAAAATAAACATTAATTAGCAATTTTACACAATGAATACATTTTGTTGTAACATAAACAACCGAATTTCGCATGTATTCCTGATTTTAAAAGCTAAATTTCTCGACTGTACGAATACTTTTTAATCATCTAAACAATACAATATTTTTAATTTTCGCTTATTTTTTAGATTTTCTATAATTAATACACATCTTTTTGGCATATATAGTATAATTTTAAGAAATATACAATCTATTTTATTCTTTATGAATAAATTGTTAATTATCCAGTAAGAAATAATCGTCAATTAAATGTGGAATCGACATCAAATTGGTGTTGAAATCATATCGATATTGACATCAATTCAATGATTCATTTCTTACGGAATAATGTTTATTTTTTAAAAATAAAAGTTTTTTTAAAAAATATTTTTCCTGTACAAATAGTTTTTGCACTGACTGTATGTATTCGGAACAATATTTTGATAGATGGATAGTATAATTTATCATGATATGACATTACATATTTCATAATACGTGGATAACTAATTTTTTTAAATATAATTTATATTAATCATTAAATTTATATTAATTTATATTAATCTTTAAATATTAACAATCTTGATGTCAAATAATTGCAGAAAAATTGATGCAAATTAATTTATCTCTTTAAAATTCAAAAATAGAATTACATCTTTTTTCAAGGTAAATGCATGACTCACCTGATGATCTAACAACAAATGCATTTACATAATACATAACTGATCAAACTAAACGATATATCCATATAGGACCAACGATATATCCACTTACTATTGATCCAATACTGATCCAAGATTGCCAGGTGGCCTATATTGGCGCGATAATGGCAACCGTGACTCGCCCACTAATGGGAATACTATGGGATGATAACTTCGGCCCGATAATGGGTAACTATACTTGCCAAACGTGATAATGTTGAGCCATTAATGGTTGTCTTATCATAATATTTAACCAATAATGGTTTGAATGCAGTGCCATGATTATTCCAATTATTTTAAATGCTTTCCAACAAGAGACATAGATAATACAATGTAACACAGTGAATCATTTTATCTTTGTTTAACATTGTCAAATAAGAATAATTCACTATGTTCACTGTCATCTGTGTTTCTTGCTAGAAAGCATCCTTTTATATTAATTATTCATGCAATAATTATATGATTACAGGTATATATTTATTAATCAATATATTTTTTCTCTATAACAAATGTATTTTGCATATACTTTTTTAATATATACATATACATATCTGTTGAAATTTATATTGAAAAGCATTTTTCAAGAAATAACATACTTACGCATCTATATATATCAAAGCATATACATATATTACATATTATATATTAACTTGAAAATAAATTATAATCTTATATTTAATAATTTTTATATTTAAAATGCTTTATAGAGATAATAAAATATCGGATTAAGAAAAAAAGCCCTTTACAATTTGATAAAAGACTTTAGCAACTCATATATTCTATTTTTAAAAAATGAGCAATTACACTTGATAGAGCAACGTTTCGATTTTAAGACTGTATATTTTTAATTGCGATGCTTTTTAACAGAGTTATGAGCAATAAAGTTAGTATGTTCCTTTTTATTTAATCCGCGAGTAACTCAGGAATAAAAAATCGTAAGAACATTATTAAAAACCGATTTTGTAGCTTCACGATCGAAAATTTGTTCAATTTTAGGGAGGACGCTACAGACCTACAAAGTGAAAAGAAAATTTTTCATTTTTTTTCAGTTCACAGTTTTCTATATAAAAAAATTACAAAACTCATATAAATTAAAAAAATATAATAACCATTCGAAAGCAGAAATTTCAAACTTTAAAATCCTTTTTTAAATTTAAATTTTGATCATTTTTAACAAAGATATTGAAGATTATTAAGGAAAGATCTTTTTATCAACTTGTAAAGAAACTAATCTAATATTTATACGTGTAATACTGTATACATATATATATATATTATATACTGTTATATATTGACTAAAAAAAAACAATTAAACTTAATGTTTCTATTTTAATAAATTTTCAATTTTTATTTTTATTTCATTCTTTTCTACTTCCTTCACGGTCTCCAGCTCGTAATAACTATAATCCCCTGACCTGACAACTTTTTGCAATTTACGTCATTTTGGAACTTTTCTATTAAAACATCTAACAAAATATTAGAATAAAATTTATTTATACATAAATGTACAAGTCATAAAAACTGATGTTAAAAGAATCATTTTTACCTCTTAAACATGTGTAGGAATTAGTATTGCTAAAGTTTCTTTTGAACTGTCCATTAATAACTGTTCCTGAATATTGCAATTCTACTGTTTTCGTCATTATTAAACTCATTATTTTAGCAATGCTCTCTTTCAAATCCGATTCGGCAGCAATAAGTACACGAAATAAAACCATCTTTGATCTTCTGATCAAATAAAGAGAAATAAATCAATCAAGAGAAATAAATATTTTTACAAATAGAAATGCAATTCATTTACCAATGCTTCTTTTTTCTCTAGAGAATTCTTTAATACATTCTCCAATTGCAAAAAATGATCCAATGATACTGTTTGGCAGAGCAATGTTCAAAAATACGAAATCCTTCCTTAATTTTTCGATGCTAATTTAAAGAGTAATGATCAGTTGATTAACAATAAATATGTTTCACTTCGGTTATCTTCTTATCTAAATCGTATAAAATACTTCTTTTGTTGAATGAAATTTATCCTATGAATTCATTCTGAAGCTCTTGGAATTTTTTGTCGATATAATTTATCGGCATATCTGATGAAATTTAAAAAAATAATTAAATATTGAATAAACAATCTGAACCTAAAATTAATATATATTATATTTCATCAAATTTTTAATGCTTACTCGGTTCTACATCCAAAATCTCGATTGGCGATTCTATATTTATGAGTGAAAGATCCGTTATGATCAAAGGAGACATGTTTTCTACAGATGATGTCTCTAAAATAAAAAAAAGTGTATATAAATGATATATGTATATGTAAATAGTGTATGCATATCAGCGCAATACAAAGAAAGATTTAAACAATTAATATAAAAAACGAATATATTGTTTTTTTTTCTTTTGTTTTTTTTCTTTTTGATTTAACTGAAAAAGAATTTATCGAAGGAGATTCGTCAATATATTCGGGATTTGTTGAAAATGGCTTCACTGTATTTAACTGTTCTTCCAAGGAATCTTTGGATAATATGATTGATTTTTCATGACTGACTTTTCATTCGTAATATTACATTATCGGTACTTTTCACATTATTATCCGAGTATTTGTTTCAACCTTCTTTTTCCTTGTTTTATATCTTCTAATGAAAAACAAATTAAAGTAATGTATACATTAAATTGTTATTAAATATTGCATATATTACCTGGAATAATATTTTTCGCTGCAGAATCGGATTTAAAAGAAAGCATTACTGAAGTAATGAATTCAATAATGATAAAGATAATAGAATTATAATATTCAGGAACAGGAAAAGTTTAGGCATATTTCTAGAATAGTAAACGTAATATTTGAAGAATATTTTTTAAATATTACTTACTATTATTTTTAAATATTATTTACTTGTGTATGCAATAATAGTTATTGCATAAGAATTCTAATGTTCTTCAGCACTTTTTGATGAAAGGAGCCAATTATCGAAATGGCAATAATTATTAAATTTGGATACTTTCATAAACCAAATCAATAAGTTTAGAGTTTTGAATTATCCTCAATAAATCGAATAATTGTATATTGTTCAGCATTATCATGTTGTTCACTGCTCATCTAATAAACAAAATTTTTCTATACACACAATTTATTTCGATATATAGAATTTTTCATGCTTAGATAATTTTCACTAGAACTGCAAAATTTTTTTGAGTGAATTTTTTTATTGAAAAATATATGTGCCAAATGTAAGATTTCTTCTTACCTTGTTAACAAATATACGTATCGTCGTATTTTATTTTGATATAAAGTGAATATTTCATTTCCGTTAATCCGAGTAAAAACACTTTGTCTTATTTTTCTTTTTCTTTCTATAACCGACGACTCCACAGTTTACACACGGATTTAAAATGGCCAGTAACAGATAAATATTTCGACCTTTTCAAGAATTGCAGAAAAGTAGAAATATATCTATCAATCAATTTCGTAACTTTCCATATCCAGAAGCAAAACATATTCGCGATCCAAATCGGCCAAGGCTGTGGTCAAAGTCTCGCTACAAATACTTTGAAACATTTGATGGACCAATTAGAAGAAAGAATTTTATAAACTGATCAATTAAAAAACGTTTCAAAGCGTTTGCAGCATCGCGTTGACCGTACCTCAAGTCATCTTTTCAGACTAACAAGTAAAAACACAAATGCTCGTCGTGACATTGTTTTTCATGGCGTTCTCGCAACGATATTGTTGTCAACACAAATGAGTGAAAAGAACGTGCATACTAACACGATTATTTTCTTATAGAATAAAATAATTTTACTATTAATGTCTTTCATCTTTATAGCAACGCACTTTTTTAAAATTATTTACAAAATTGTAATATATTTGCAACATTGAAAACTCATTCATTTGTATAAATTAGTATATAATTGTCTAATATTTTTTAAAAAACAAAATCATTTGCATTTACTTAAAAATGCAGTAAAGAAACTGCGTATTGTTTAATTTTAACGTGTAATATTATAAAATACATTTGTGCTGGAACATTCAATCGATATTAGTTCATGAGAAGTCATAAATCCATCTTCAACGAAAATTCCTATTTGCTCTGATGAAAGTGGATAATTAAATGCTTCTCGTTTATTTCACGTTCAAGAATAAAAATTCTTTCTTTAGTTATAACACTCTCATGTGTTATCATGTCTCCTTATAATTTTTTCATCAATAATAAAAATTTTTTAATTTTTTAATAACACCAAATTGTCAGGATGAATTGATTTCAAAGTAGAATTATAGATTTTAATTGATGAAATAATTTTATAATTATGCTCACAATAATTAAATAATCCAGCAGTATCATCTCACACATTTCGAAAAAGTATAACTTTTTTAAATTTTTGTATGATTTCCAGATTCCAGTTCAGATAATCTATTAACTATTCGAATTAATGGTTTTTTTAGGTGATTTTATCAATTTTTTTTAAAAGACCAATGTAACTTTCACCTCAAAAAGTTGAAACATCACTTAATGGAATGTTAAAATTTTCAACATCGCCTGCTAAGTGAATCAGGTTATGCATATTGAGTACTTGATAGCCTTCTCTGTATAATGACGGAATAATAATCTGAAGAATTGTGTCAATAAATGTCTAGCATAATCACAACCATTTGTGTAGGCTATTAATTCTCTGCTATTTAATATACGACACGCTGCAAATAACAGTAAAAAATGTTTATAATGATCGGATAAAACAGTTTTTAAAACAATTGGACCACAATACAAAAGAAAAAATCTAAGTAGCTCTTGTGTAGCTTTCCATCTTGAAACAAAATTCACATAAAATTTTTTCCTCTGAGATTCACAAGGTACGCTACGTGTTACGTTTAACATTACATTGCGAAAATCATTTATTACTCTTTTAAGTCGTGCGACACTTTTCTTTAAGATCCAATTTTCATCAAATATTTCATGACTCCAAGATATAGAAGATGCATAGAGTCTAAAACTACATTATTAACAATGTCAAAATTTGGTAACATTAATAATGGAGTCATTAGGTTTTTTTTATGATGTTGAACTTGATTTTGTCTTTCGAATGATTCCTTCGTTCGTTTAGGACTATTTATTTAGGATGTATTACTTTTTTCTTGCCTATTTTTGCCCTATGATAATTCCTTTAACGATACACCTTTCAAGCATAAAATGCACAGGTGATTTAATGCATTTTATAAATGTTCTTGCCGGAGAATTAGCAATAATTCCAATGTTAATTTTTAATTGTTTTTTAATTTTCTTTTTTGTCTATAATAATGTTTCAACATATTTATTAATATAAGGACTAAATAACTATCGATAAATTAAGTATTGTACAGGGTGGGCCATCTATTGGTACGTTTTTGAATTTCGTCGTATGGCAACACCGAACGAGCTACAGACCCGAAATTTTGACAGTTTATTAGTCATACCGTCCGCGGCACGAAACAACATGTTTTCTCTTGAAGAGCGTTTTGAAATTTTAAAAACTTATTTTCAAAGTCAGTGCTGTGTCGCCGAAACTGTACGAATTTTGAAAAGAAATATGGGTCGTGATAGAGCACCCACCGAAGGAGCTATACGCAAATTGGTGAGGAAAGTTCGTGAGAAAGGGATGTTAGTGGATGACATTATATTACGACTGTTTTGAGTGAAATTGGCGCCGAGGTAGTCCAAAATGTCATTAATAATTGGGGTGACCGAATGGCATACTGTAAGGCCAGTAGAGGGAGCCACATGAACGAAATCGTTTTTCATTCTTGACGCGGATACTTTTAGCTTCACAACAAAAAAAAAATTAATAAAAAATATCAATGTATGCTCATTTGATCGCATTTTTAAAAACGTACCAATAGATGGCCCACCCTGTATAACAGACAAAAAACAGCGGAAATCAATGGTACCCATCATATACCAGACATGGCCCACAAGATACCAAGTATCGGTCAATAATTGCTTACCAAGCATTGGCGCTATTGTAAAGTGAAAATCAATGGTACCCAATCATGCCAGATATGGTCCATAATAGAATACCAAATATTGACCAATTATATACTATATATTGGGCCAAGTATTGGCGCTATTGAAAACGACTGGCATTCCTATATGAATATTAAAAGAGAAATACTTAATTAATAAAATATATACATCGTCTTACAAGACTATTCAAAAAGATAATGATAAATCTCATAGAATAATAGTGAAGAATAATTCGATCGCATGACAAAAGTCATATAAAGAGTTGATAAAACATGCGTTTCCGAAATGCAAATTATGTAAACGAAATATAAAAAGTTTTTTAGAGTCTCTTTCTAATTTAATTTAGAGGAGACTATTAGCGTCTTATATATTGATTGTGTTAAAAGTCCGAAGATTTCGGAGATAAATTGATTCAATATGGAATGTCTGAATGTTTCGGCGCGCAATATCATATAAAACATATCTTAAATTTAAACAAAGAATATATATTATATATATTCTTTTATTATATATATATAAGTATTATATGTATAAACATCTAACTTTGATCGTTCATTCGCGTTCTCTATTATATTTGTGAAATATAAAAAATTTTTCCTTTTAATATCGTGGTCATAACTTGTGGTTTTACACAATTTCCTCTTATGTTAAAAATGCGTCATAAAGGAATGAGGAAAAATAAATATATTTTAAAATATCACAAGGGGAACACCAGGGGTCGGGAATTTTTATGCGCTTTTTACAGGCATATTTTCTTGAGCGAAAAAAAACCGATACGTGTCTGACTGTTTCAGCCATTTCGAAGAAATCGATTTTTTTAAGTAATTATTGTAATAATTTAAAAAATTTACTGTATAAATAAAAATATCAGTATCTATATTTTTATTTTAACTTAATGTTATTAGTTTTAATTACTTTTTGATTGTAATGATATTTTATGAAATTACAAATATTATGGATAATTAAACATTTATTTATGGAATATTTATTATTATTGTCGTTATTGTTATTCACATGAACGCATAAATAAGAACAATTGATTTATTAATAATAATAGAAAATTATAGTCTAGAAAACACTATATAATTGTGTTTTGTAGATGTACATTGTATGGGATGATATAAATTATAAAAACAAGAAAAACATAAATATTTATTCCATTGTGAACATCTTACGAATGAATTTTAGAATGAATTTCATTTTAGAATGAAAAGTTCTCATCAAAATTAATTCCTGAAAGAAGCTATTTCCATAATGTCAATCAAATCTGTTTTCCGCCAGATATTAGAAAAAGTTATTGTGTTTGCAACAAAAATTCATTTGTAAGATTTTTACAATGCAATGAATATTTATATTTTTCTTGTTTTATGACTTATATCATCTCGTATAATGTACGTCTACAAAACACGATTAGTTTTCTATTATTAATAAATCGATTAACGTTAATCAAAAGAAGATTACAAACATATGACTTACTTGTTGCTAATCATAACTTTCAATTTCTAATTTCATAAGAAACTGTAACAGTTTTCATTGCAATCTTATTTATGCGTTCATATGAATAGCAACAACGACGACGATAACGATGATAATAATAAATAGTCCATAAATGATTAATTTTTAATTATCTATAATACTAATATATAATTTCACGAAATTTTATTACAATCAAAAAGTAATTAAAACTAAAAACATTAAGTTAAAATAAAAATAAAGATACTGATATTTTCATTTATGTAGTACGTTTTTCAAATTATTACAATTACTTAAAAAATCGATTTCTTCGAAACTATCGGCCAATGGCTGAAACGTATCGTTTTTTTTCAGGCTCAAGAACAGCCTGTAAAAAGCGCATCAAAATCCCTAACTCTGTCACCTAATGTTCTCCTTGTCAGTTTATACCAGGTGTCTCAGAGAACCTATACCACCCTTTTAAAAGGTAGGGATGTGTTTGTACAAAAAAATAGTTCAGACAAAATTTGCAGGATTTCGGGAGATCCATCTGATGGTGACCTTGAATTTGACCTTGAGGTCGACCTTGGGCATAACTCAAGGTCAAAGTACCGTTTTACAAATGTAAACCCTTATTCATGACATCACAAATGAAAATAGCGGAAAATTTTACGTCCGAATACGTTATCAAGCCTAGGTCAAAATTACCCTTAGAAGTCATGTGGAGGTCAAGTTACTTTTAGAGCACCCGTACCAACCTTCTAAAAGATATGGATGTGTTTGTACAAAAAATAGTTCAAACAATATTAGGTATTTACATAGCTATGATGCATCCATCTGCTGGTGAATTCTACCTTTAGATTCATTTGTAGTCGTGTACATCGATTTTTAAAGATTCCTAATTATCAAGATCTTGAACAGTCGATGCCGCCTGTGTCAGCGTTACCCAAGATGTACCACGT
>NW_011626983.1:254188-287596 GCF_000204515.1 Acromyrmex echinatior
AGATCCTGTCGAAATTCGTCGGGTGATGGATGATTTTCAACGAAGAATAACAGCCTGCATACATGCACGTGGAGGACACTTCGAAAATCTAGACTGAACACATGCGTACGAACAAAGGTGACGGCAAGGGGAACCACCTTAAAAAAGCACCCCGACGAGGTGTAAGTCCGACCTTGTGACCTCCACGTGGTACATCTTGGGTAACGCTGACACAGGCGGCATCGACTGTTCAAGATCTTGATAATTAGGAATCTTTAAAAATCGATGTACACGACTACAAATGAATCTAAAGGTAGAATTCAAATTCACCAGCAGATGGATGCATCATAGCTATGTAAATACCTAATATTGTTTGACTATTTTTTGTACAAACACAACCATATCTTTTAGAAGGTTGGTACGGGTGCTCTAAAAGTAACTTGACTTCCACATGACCTCTAAGGGTAATTTTGACCTAGGCTTGATAACGTATTCGGACGTAAAATTTTCCGCTATTTTCATTTGTGATGTCATGAATAAGGATTTACATTTGTAAAACGGTACTTTGACCTTGAGTTATGCCCAAGGTCGACCTCAAAGTCAAATTCAAGGTCACCATCAGATAGATCTCCCGAAATCCTGCAAATTTTGTCTGAACCATTTTTTTGTACAAACACATCCCTACCTTTTAAAAGGGTGGTACGGGTGCTCTGAGACACCCGGTATATATTCAGTAAAGTATTCATATATACGATACGAAAAATTAAACATTATATAAAAAAAAAACTAAAAATAGTATACATCACACTGAATAAAAAAATTTAGTGAACATAGATCGAAAGCTCGACCGTTTTTGAAATTTAAACGCTTTTGTATGCTGGCATCATGAATGACTTACTGGCTTCTACGTGTCGCATGCGAAGTTTACCTCAGTGTTTATAAACTGCATTCTGCAAGAAGAATTCTGTAAAAGACCCTGTAATAAGAAGCTAAGCATATATATGGAAATGGAAAGAGGACACCTTCTGTAAATATAGTAAATAAGTCATTCATGATGCTATCATACAAAAACGTTTATATCTCAGAAATGGTTGAGCTTCCGACCTATGTTCATTAAGCTTTCTTTACTCTGTATGATGTGTATTACCTATCATATAAATGCTGAATGATTTTTTTAACACCCTGTATAAGTTAGGAATCGATTATCAAATTTAAAGATTGCGATAATAATAAAAGTTTCACTCGACTGACGTGAAAAATAAACTCAAAAAGATGATTGAAATCGATAAAATATTATTTGTTTGAAATTTTTTGAATTTACTTAATTCAAATTAATCTTGTCACCAAATGTTACATTAAATACAAAAAAATGACAAAAAGAATTTACGAATTTTCAAACTTATTCATTTGCTTTCGTTGGCTTTTCCGACATTTTAAGTAATAACATTCTTCGCTTCGCGTATAGTGACGTTTTTATATTTCTTCTAAGCAAATTATAAGTGACGTTTTTATGTTAAATACGTTTTTATCTGCATTTGCGTAAAAAATAGATAAAGTGACATCTTCCGTTTAACGCAATATTTGCAATAACACTTATCTCATTGCATTATGACAAAAGAGGTCAATACAAATACAGTTTCGCGGTGGAGCTTATTTAAACAGGAGTGACAAAATGTTGGCATGTACCACAGTTTCGTGATCAGATGAATCGCGAAGGCGCCGTATTGTCTGTTTGTATC
Source organism: Acromyrmex echinatior (assembly GCF_000204515.1). The sequence goes on from NW_011626983.1 coordinate 255,907, forward strand.
GCGCGTGGAACTGTGTCACTGGCGTCCGAGAGATGATATCGATCGAAAGCAATACCGATTTTATACAGCATGTTTACAAGATACGCGCGTTCGCGCGAGATGTACTACATTTCTGCGAAACATCGCGTACTGCGTTAACCATCCATCATGTCGCTATTATGATGAAGACTGATAAGTGCCAATTGATTGGAAAAATGGAGTGTTTTCACTCGCGGAAACGAACGAAATCACGATCTACTTAATTTTATTACATTAAATCGCGCTGGCTTCACTATTAGCTATTAATCTATTAATATTTGGAACGACTTATCTTTTATTTCCTTTGAGACATTATCATCTGTACGGTTATATTGTTCCTATTTATTAATGTTATCCATGTATAGAATCCTACAGGGATGCACAAATTATCGCGAGAGAGTCACGTTATCGCTAATCAACACTGTAATATCTAGTTCATAGAACAATACAAGACTATCTGGAAGCGAAAATTTAAAAACTGTTTGCAAGCGTAATTTTGGTCAATTACGTTTAATTTTTATTACGTGATGCATTTACTTGCATATAAGTATTAACTATGTTAAATGTAAAAATTGTTTGCGTCCAATTTCTTTTAGGTTTCGCGTTAGATTAATATTAGATAAGGATACAAAGATTATTAATCTACATCGATACGAACGAAAACTATACAGTTCTTCTATATAAATCTATATATTCCAAAAGATGAATAAAGATTTTATTTCTGAGAATTCAAAAATTTTTTGAATACTTGATATACAAGCAGACAAAGATTAAAACCATTAGAGCTCTTGCGGTAATAAATTGGGATTCCATTGTAAGTATCGCTGCGGAATGCATAGCACTAAGAGCACTAAGAGAACTTAAAATCCCGCGTTACTTTCGAAACAGAGTAGCGCTCCCTCTCTCTCTCACTCTCTTACATTTTTCTCTATCTCTCTAACGAATACCTCGCGAACGCGATGTCTGCCAAAGGAATTCGCGGAAACCGCCGTGCTCTCACATCGTATTAACAATGCACGGCGTGACATCGAGAGAGAAAGAGAGAGAGAGAGAGAGAGAGAGAGAGAGAGAGAGCTGTACGTGCAATGTTTTGACACGGACAAAGTGCACCTGCCAATTTAAAGGTTACACCCTCCTCACTTAGCGCGGACAAACATCAAACGAACCGCGCGCGACGCGCGACGCGCGGCGCCTCTGCTCCGTCAATCTGACATATAGCGTTCCTTCTTCGAAACGATTCCACACAAAAATCTGGCGCTTTTACTTACCGACAAATAGACAGAGGAAGTCTATGATGAGCTTCCGTAGAATTAACTTGGATGATCGATCCATGTTGCGTTTATTTACGATCGTTGATTGCGAAATGCGACGAGACGCCGCGCTGCAACGTTCAGGTGCAACTGCTCAGTCGGTGATCAGTGATAGTGAAATCTGACGTCTGACGTCGAAGAACGTCAGGTGAACGAAGCGATGAGGAAACGGACTCGAATGCTGCGTGTCGTTAACGTTTCATAAGCGTAGGCGTGAACGACACTGCGTACGATGAATACCGCACGACTTCTCGGGGCAGACTGACTCTCGCAGCGCGGCATTCACGACTACGACACGACAAGCGGCGCGCCGCGAGCCGCGAGTAGACCAGAGTGCAAGTGGAGTAATCGCGAGCAGAGCGACGAGCAGCGACGGACGCCAAGACGTCGCGTCGCCGCGCTTCACCGCACTCGCCACTCGCCACTTGCCGTGCGAGGCTGCGTCGCGTTCAACGCAGCTCGGTTGCTCGCAGCTCGGTTGCTCGGAGCTCGGAGTGCTCGGCACTCGGCTATGGCTATGGCTGTGCTCTCCCCACTTTGCCTCTTCCCTCTCCTTTTGTCGCCCAATCTCGCGCGAATCTACCACTGGGTCGCTATTGTCGTGAATCAATTCGATCGAGATCCGACCAACCGCCAACTTCACCGAGTTGTTCGACAAAACGTACAATGGATACAAATAATATGTAACACATAAATGTGTCTTTGTGTCTTCTATACATATTCCTAATTTTTTTTATTTCTCTAATGTTTATTTCTGCTTTTAACATCTCTTCTATTATGCGCAAGGCCTGATATATATATACAGGGTGTTAATTAAGTATGTTATACCATACTCAACAGAGCGATTCTTTGGTTTATTTCAAGTAAAAAAGTCTATATAAACATATGTCCTAAACGGCTTAGGTTCCGAAATACAGATGAATGTTCGCAAATGTTTGACGAAACGGGCGAAATTGCGTTGGAGATATCTTCCTGCATAAATATATCTTGCTTCACGTGAGTTACCATTCGCACAACCGTAAACAAAGTGACAAAGTCAAAGTCACAAAATCAAAAATAGACTCCTCCTAGATTACTAGACTTAAATCCTTTGGATTATTTCCTTTGGGGGCATCTGAAATCATTGGTTTGTATCACCCCAATTGAGAATGATTTGAGAAGAATGATTTGAGCGTGTACGTCAATCTTTGAGAAGAAGGCTCAATGGATGTATCATGACGCAAGGTGGACATTTTCAATAATTCATCCAATTGTTTTATCGGAATTTATTTCATCGGAAGAACTGAAGCCTGTTTTTGTTTTTCTGTTTTTGAGCTAGTTTTCTAGTTCAAGCTGTCTTTCTTTCAAATAAACAGATTATTACTACATGTTTAAATTTTTTTATTTCGGAAATTAAGCCGTTTAGAACACATGTTTATATGGACTTTTTTACTTGAAATAAACCAAAGAATCACTCTGTTGAATATGACAACATACTTAACTAATACCCTATATATATATATATATATACACAGAGCGTTTCATTTTAAGTGATGTGGTCGATCATCTCGCGAATCGATGATTTTATTGAAAAATTTTTCAAACGAAAATTGCATGACCTGAAGGGAAACACATGATGAAAATGTAGATTAGATCTTGAGTGACCTTGTCAAAATCAGGTCATGGTCATTAATTTTTTTTAATGGAAATCCCTATTTTTTTATTACATATGCTTGTAGTTTACCTCAAAAGCTTTCCAATACACTATAATAAAATTACCTTTCATTGAGTACTTTCCGAGTTATGGAGCTTGAAAGTAACAGAACCATGTACGCATGCGCGTATGAACAGGATTCTTACGCGCGCATATCTCCGCAATCTATCCACACTGCTTGACATATGCTCACGCGCACGGAATTGAGTGCGCGACAACCTTCCCAATTGAACGATTCAACTTTCCTCTTTTTTTCGTATAGCATTTTTATTCAATTTTTTTACATTAGTGGGCTTTTTCAAAGCTTTTTTCAAAATGGCCGCTTACATGAAATCGTTGATATTATTTTTGTGCTTGGTGAAGCTGGACGAAATTATTGTAGAGCAGAAAGATTGTATCGTAATAGATATCCGTTTAGACGACAAATTGCAGATAAGAATTTTATTACGAGAGCGTAGAAGAATCCGTAAGAGAAACCGCAAGCAAATAAATGCTGAAAATGACGTTAATGATCCTTAGTTGGCCGAATCAGTGATCGGTCTTGCCTTATAACAAGTATTTAACGAAAAATAAATTTATTATAAGTTTTGGAAAGCTCTCGAGATAAGCTGTAAAAATAAAAAATAGGAGTTTCCATTTTAAAAAACATTAATAACTTTGACCTGATTTTGACAAGGTCATTCAAGGTCAAATCCACATTTCCATCATGTGTCCCCCTTCAAGCCATGCAACTTTCATTTGAAAAATTTTTCAATAAAATCATCGATTCGCGAGATAATCGACCATATCATTTACTAAAAATTGTCGAAAATTAATCTTTAATAATTTTTTACTCAAATACTATCAACTTTACAGAAAAATTGCAAGAGACAAAAGTTAATAAGTAAAAATTAATAACGATCAATTTTCGGCGATTTTTCTATAAGTGCAAAATATTCCTAGAATGTTATATGAATATTATTTTTAAAAAATTAAAATAAGTTATTATAATATTTTGAGAATATCATAATAATTTTTAATATTACAAGAGTGTTCTATAGAGATTATATGTCCACTTACATAATATCCTTGGTCATTGTATCCTTAATATCCCTGATATATTACTAAAATATTTATAAATATTAACTATTTTTAATTTAATGCAATTTGAATTTACAATCTAGTAACGAAAAGTTCTTATCAGTCTATGCTGCATTTTATGCTTAAAAAAATGTTTCGGCGTAATATTAAGTACTACAATTGCGCGCCAAAATCATTTTCAGTCTTTAAACGTATACTTATTCCGAACAGATGTAGCAGTTTTACAAATTAAAGTAAATGCTATTGTAATACTTTTTAATGTTTAAACAATATTACAGTAACATTAAATAATGTTACTTTTAATAATATAACATTATCAAAAATGGATATATAACCTTCATTAATATTTCGAGCATATTATTTAATATTATATTATACAATTTTAGTAAAATATTCTTGAAATGTTACATTTAATATTCTAAGAATATACTTAAAATATTAGTTAATATTAAATAATATTATGCGCCTACAGTAGTAATTAATATCTTGTTAACTATTGCAAAATGATAGAGGACTTTTTGACTCAGATTAGTCCACTCTACCTGCTCATGAAATATTTGGCGATTATTTTGGGATATGCTGCATAATAAAAGATATATGTATTTTATGTAGACGAGAATATTTACAATTAGTTTGACATTATTAAAATATTATAAAATTTGTATTTCTCTCCGTAAATATTTCAAAAATTATTTTAAAAAATTCCGTATTTTTTTTAAACATATTTTTATTTTTATCTTAACTCACGCACACGCACACGCACACACAAATCAAGAAATGTGTATTCGGAGAAAACTCGTTCGATAAAATAACTTTTGATATTCATTATTGCTTCCGATCATCAAATTATTAACCTGATTTCATATTTGTCTACTAAAAAGCATTCCCCTCTAATGTTCCTTAATGGGAACAATGATCGCTCTGTGAATAGCGGAAATTTTTTTAAAACACATCTAAGATAAAAATGTAAAAGCAAATGTTTTCGGTGCAAATAGAAACGCCCTATATTCTCCATCAAGCCATTAACCTCCACCTGCATCCTCACGAATATTTACGGAAAATGCATTGGATCCTTGCACTGAGTAATCGTTTCAAAACGTTTGTTCACCGCGTTCAGCGAAAGAATATTTACGTGAGTCAACGCGAGACTTTAAATGTGCTCGTACATGTATGTATGTATAATTCGAAATATTGCATTTCATTTTTACACTTAGATCAAATCAATGTGTACAATGGCTTTATAATAAAGAAATCATACGATACTCGATTTCTTGAATGATAAGCATGCACGCATGCATGCTTTAATGCATACAGTCTGACGTTTTATGAATAACTATGAAATTAACAATTATTTCTTTTGATTGATGCATGCAAGGAAATAAGCTATGAAGTAATCCATAATAAATATAAAACTACATGTACATATATGCAGTATGCAGCGCTCAATGTATATTTGAACGAATTCTAGCATACATCAGAGTAGGCATGATTGTATGCATATCTTTCTATCATTCAAGAAATTGAGCATCGTGTGATTCCATCTTAATATGCAGCAATACGCACTAGTGTGTCCTCCCTTCGATTGTGTATTTTGAAATGAGGTGAAAATTTCAAAAATGAGCAAATTCACTAGATGTTGCCTAATTAAATTATGAATATTCTAGTAAATTTGCTCATTTTTGTAATTTTCACCTCATTTCGACGATACACAAGCGACCCCCTGTAGCTTGATTAAAATTCATAAAACTTGTCACTCCCCGCTGCATTCATCTGCGGACTGGAACAGCAGAAACTCGAGAAATCGCATAAATTTCCTTTAAATATAATTATCTTATCTAGACATACAGCCTGTATGTACATACATACATACATACATACAACATACTAAGAAAGTCACATAATTAACACAAAAGAACAAGCATAAATGATATAATTAATGTGATGCGAACGACTACTTATTAGTATTTATAAGATAAATTGTCGCTCTTGTACATACAAAATTAAACTTATTAATGAAAGTAATGTATATGCTTGAATATATGCTTGATCAAAAAGTTTCCGGAATTCATTCAGAAAATTCAAAATACAAGTTTATTCATCAAAAGTGATATTGTCCCCTTCAAAGTACTCTCCAGCGACTGCAACGCACTTATGCCAGCGCTTGATCCAGCTCTCGAAACATTTCTGGAACTCTATTATTGGTATAGCCATCAGAGCCGTCTTCGATTTTTCCATTACCTCCTTTCGGCTGTTAAAACGCGTTTCCCGCAGGTTTTTTGACTCGATCGAACAGAAAAAAATCGCAGGGAGCCATATCGGGTGAATTCGATGGCTGTTGGATGGTATTCGTTGTTGCAAACTCGTTGTTGCAAATTCAACTCCATTTTTAAAACTGTAAAAAATCGAAAACACGCGCAGAGGTAGATGTACTCAAGACGGCGTAATTTTTACAAATGTCAAGCTATAGCGATAAAATTTGATGGAAATGTCAATGATAGATGTGGCAACCTAGCCAAAAAAAAAGAACTCAAATCAGCTGACTCAGAGCATCACCCGGTGGTCTCTTCCGGAAACTTTTTGATCAAGCTGGTATCTGTCGTTATACGAAACGTCACACGTGTCTGGAATGTTTGTAGAATAGCGTGAAATAGCATCACGTTTCCGATCGAATGATAACGACGAATTCCATGTCACGATAACATCAATCAAAGATCGTCCCGTGCACGTTGATTCTATTCTGGGAACGCGATGGAACTAAAGAAAAGCTCTCTTATCGCGCCGTTTCAACCACTGCCACCCGCGGTGCATTCTGCATGCACGAATGCACGATTCGCTGAGAAATTCATGCCTGAATAAACCCCGCCACGTCAACTAACACATATAGTCGATAAGTTGTACCGACAACCTTGCACTAACCACTAACGCATTACACGCGAGCAACGAATTAAGAAGAAATCGCACCAACGATTTCAAACCAGTTACATTTAATATATTTGTAAATTTTTTTTCCTTGATATGATCCCATCATGTCTGCAACGATCCATAATATGATAGATAGCTATATCGATGTATCTGAGATAAGTATGATATAGAAAGTAAGAAGGAAAAAGAAAAGAACAAAATTACAAATTTACCTTATTTACACAAAATCGGCGTAACGTGATAATATTGTATTTAACTACGAGGCAATTACATAATTACACAAATGTACAACAGCATACAGTGTCAAAATCGTTGATACTTGGTATTTGACATTTCTTGTATTTCATAAGCGTCTGCGAATCCTTAGCGCAATTATTGCTAACTAACGGTATAATAACAGCGCGATGGTCGAGTTGTATTCAATATACATAAGAGTAGATCAGCTATTGTGAAACTATGTATTTACGAGAATAATCGATATAATTTCGCCATATAAGTTCATACTTGGATACATATGCATGTTTATGGCATAAAGCAATTTGTTGCGATCAAATTATGTGAAAAAAAAAAAAAGATTTTTCCGATTTTTCCTGTACTGCACCTCTCATAATTCAGCTACAGTGACAAGATGTCAGCTTATAGCATTAATAATTGAATTTACCGAAATTATATTGTATGATTTCTCACGCAAGATGTTGAATAAAAATTCATACATTTTTTTCAACATATCCGTTTGCGAAAAAATTATCTTCAAACTGTTACGAATCTTTTTCAGAACCAGTCTACCACCATCGCTAGGCGATAAAAAAAATTGTGAATCTTTTTAAGGATGTATGGGCATCATTTTTACAAATGTTAATATTTATACTTTAAACAAATTATATATATGTATAAAAGTTGTATTCAAAATATTCCGTTTTTATTGAACAACATATTTTTATATAGTTTGTTTATTTTAATTATTTTTATTGTTATAAATTAAAATTTAAAAAATAATAAAAATCTAATTTTTTTTATAAGTACTTTAAATATTTAAAATAACAAAATTTTCATTGCGGTTCACTGATTAGTTACAAAGATATATATAAAACAAATAAATATTTTGTTTATTTATTGAACTAGTTCGTGCAATAACTTATATATATATTATAACTTTACATAAATAATCTTGAATACATAATGTACTTATATTAAAAAGTTGAGATTTTTGTGTGTGTCATTTCTTTTATACATTTAATACATTTCCATATATTTTTATTAGAGCAGATTTAAAAAATACTATTATTTATTAAAATAACTTACAATTCAGACAGTAAACCGTCACCAGATTTATCATGTTATTTTTAAGGTGACCTTACGTGATCAATAATTACGTGATCAGTATTAACATATGCACTAATCATGTGTGGTTAATATTGAGGGATTGAGAGAGAGAAAAAAATAGATAGACAGGAATGCATGATTTCCATAATCGACAATGAACGATTAAGTACATCTGACACTACATATTGCATCTATCATATTGTATCTGTACAAATCTGCGATTGGTAGATGGGACGTAGAATGTAGGATACTGATCTAATGTAGGATGGTGATCTAGATTTTGATTCTCAAGCATCCATATTATTAAGATCCATGTCACAGTATGTCACAAGTGCAATAGATATTGTACGTAAAATTAAAGTGAAATATATTGTCCATAATACTGATTGTGTAAGTTGTAAAAATACTAAAAAGATTGATGCATGTTAGTATTACTGATTCAGTATTACTGATCAGTATTATTGACCGTGTAGGGTCACCTTTAAATGTGATTTCAAATAATCTGTAATTTTTTCATAATTTTGTTATTATGCTGAAATATCATCCATACATTCTTAAATCCGTGTCTTTTTAAATCATTCATATGGATATCATTCGTGAAATATAACTAAAATTTAAGAGAAGATCATACGCAGATATATGTACGAGATTGGAATGAACAATTTGAATTTTTACAATTTGTAATGAAAAAATAATAAATTAATGTAAATTTTTATTTGTAGCATTGGCTGCAATACAATGCGTTAGTAATCTCTGATGGTATCAAAATTTCAATTGTCCACTCTAATCTCGTCTTCACATCCAATCTCATCCTCTTCCTCTTACGAAAGTTTAAACTTTAAAATAAATTTATAAGCCGTTACACACACATAACTTTTATAGCAAAACTTTCAAATCAATTTTTCTTATTTTTCATTTTCTTTAAGAAAAAAAATGCTATTAACTAAGCTCTTCGGCTAAGATATGTTCTTTCCATACTAGTATTCCGCAGCAATATAAATCTAGTTTAAAATGTTAGATTTCGACTAAAACATGATTTATTCTCTTCATGTTCTTTTATTCAATCTTATTATTTTATCGTCCAAGTGCAATGTTGAGAATTAAAATGAGTGAAATAACGAAGAATAAAAATTGTGCTATTGACAAAAACGGCGTTGAACGACTAATCTAACAGGCACAGTGGTACATACTAAAAATAGATAGCGTCTATCGAAATAAACACACAATGGATAATGTTAACACCCAAATTCGTTAGCAGTGAAATATAGAAAAACAAATTGTTTTGATAAAAAGAGGGAGAGAGAGAAAGAGAGAGAGAGAGAGAGAGAGAGAGAGAGAGAGAGAGAGAGAAAGAGACAGACAGAAACGCATGATTTCCATAATCGACAATGAGCGATTAAGTACATCTGGCACTACGTATTGCATCTACGTATCTGTACAAATCTGCGATTGGTAGAACTTTCTTATAATACCGCACGCAAATTCATCAATTCCCATCGCTTTATCGCACATGTCTAGATTATGCAACGTGTCAATAACAAAACTCTATCGTGTGATATAAAGAGAAATACAAAGAGCTATCTATACACTTTCTCTCTCTTTCTATGGCTAGAATATCCTATTTACGTATTTATGTATATTTACAATGTGTCTATCGTTACAATAATATAACTAATTTTTGCTCGTATAACATCAACGTGTTCTACTTGTATTCCTAACTTAGCGATAACTTGTTCATATATTATATTACGCACCGTAAAGAAGCTAGATTGCTTTCTCTATCTCCATGAGTATCAGTACATTATACGTTCTTCTGCTGAAAAAATTTTACCGTGGATAGAACGGAACAAGTTACTATATAACATAATTATCAAATAATCATATTGTTTAAAATACATCATCGTTATTTGTGGTCAATATAATTGCGTGACTGCGATCGCAGATGCAATCACTAATAATTTCATGATGTATGTACTGTAGGGAGGGGTTACGGCAATCGCTAAATACTTTACTAAGTAATTCTTAACAGAACGTATGTAACATGATTAAAGTGCTTTGCTAATGGCTCTTGAGAAATAAAAATTCAAACGATACGACGCTTCGTTGTAGCCACAATGGATATAATTAAACATTTACAATTAAAAATGCTTGTAAAATAATTTATATAAATAATAAATCGGGAGGTTGCACATTCATATAAAAAATCATGTCCGTTCTCTCCCTCTATTATTGTATTTTCACGCTTATTCAGCTTTGTAAATGATATTTGAAAATTTCTGCAATTGTATATGCATGTATATGCATTTAGATCGATAAATATCACGATCTACAAATATTGCACACACACGTACGGTTTATATCTAATATTGCCACGCGAATAAACGTATAGACGTAACAAATATATTTTGTCAAATCTTGCTACTTACAAAATTATACTTACATACTTAAGCAAAGTTTGTACGATATCAGTAATGATTAAAATTGTTCGAAACGGAACTACATTATTTTATTGATCAGGAACGCGATAATAGAAATAATATTTAAAAACGGAAGTTAATGTTATATATCGAATCGACAAACAATAGCGGAACGTATACTCTAACAATTGTCACTCATGTAATTTATAAAAATGCATATAATGCGAGCCGTATTTACACAGCCACAGTGTGATTGATTCTGTAATTAAAATATCTTGGTTACATCAATATCTGTATGGAAACAGCTTAATTCTGAAGTAGCACATTACATGGCACAATAGTTGAGATTATCTCTCACTGTACGGATCGTAAAGTTTTCGTTAAACATTAATCTTTTTCTTGATTACACTCGCTTTTTATCACAATGTACATATATTTTTATGCATTGGCATTTCCCAGAACACCAAAGTTCTATCTACAGTTACTATTTTGTACGCAAAAATCATATAAGATAGTGATATCAATCTATGATCATTTTTATATGATTTTTGCAACATATGATTTATACAAGATAGTAACTGACATGCAAGATAGTAACTTATTCTTTGGTCGTCTCGAAATACTTTGGTTAACCCTCCCTCCCACTCTCATTTTTATCACAAAAGCTACAACTACATTCTTTCTCCATATTTTGCATGATAGCAGGCAGATCGTCAATATACTAGCAAGAAGAAACGGTGGGAAAACGGAGGTTACCCTTTATCGTCGACGTAAAATAGTTATTCTGTGATTCTCTCGCGGAAACACCGGAAACAAAAAAACCCTAATTTCATCGAATATTGCAATACAAAGGCGAACGCAAAAAAAACGTGAGGCGCTTTTATAAATTTACAAAATCTTACAAGAATCTTACACGAGTTCCATCTCTAATAGTCACCTGCGTGATTCGTATACCGTGAAGGTACTGTCCACAAAACCGGCCGCTAAAGTTACGCGATACGGATGAAAATTCAGACAGCTTACTGGACTGAGGCGTGTACCCATAAATCCTTCGTGAAATTTCAGCGTATTGAGATGTTGTCCCAATATGTTGTAGATGCTGATACAATGACTTGTGGTGCCACTAAAACAAAAATTTTTTTCATCTTTTTCTAATCTAAGAAAAAAAATATAGGAGATTATCATTAAAACAATATAAGAAATTATAGCTAACAAAATGTAATAGTTATACACATATATTAATGGTTTGATTAGCTATAAATTTATTAATACGAGAGCAAGTCAATAAGTTTTTAGAAAAACATAGTAAAAACACATTTTTTTTATCGATTCATTTTTATTTCTCAACATAGTCTTCTTTCAGCTCGATACACTTGATCCAACGATTCTCCAACTTTTTCAAGTCGTCCGAATAATATGATTTGTCCAACTCTTCAAAATAAGCCTCTGTTTCGGCGATGAGCTGCTCTCTGGTGATGAATCTCTTTCCTCCGAATATTTCTTTAGGTTTGGAAACAGGAAATAGTCGCAGGGGGCTAAATCTGGCGAACATGCTGGATGGGGAAGCAATTCGTAGCGGAATTCATTGAATTTGGCCATCGGTGCTGGGCACATGTGAACCCGTGGATTATCTTGATGGAAGAACACTTTCTTCTTCGCCAAATGGAGATGTTTTTTCTTTAAAATGTTGTTGAAACGGTCCAATAAGACTGCGTAATAATCGCCATTGATCATTTGCTTCGACGGAAGGTAATCGATATGAATTATACCGCGTGCATCCCAAAAAACTATGGCCATCACCTTTCCGGCCGACTTCACGGTCTTTGCTTTCTTCGGAGCTGGTTCTCAGTGAAGTCCATTGTTTTACTGTTCCTTCGTCTCGGGTGTGAAATAATGGATCCATGTTTCGTAATGAATCGACGCAGAAATTCATCTGGATTACATCTGAATTCATCTAGATTTGTTGAAACATCTCCAAACATTGTTTTGACAATTGTCACACGATCGCGCTTATGGTCCACAGTGAGCAAACGCGGCAACTATCTTGTCGATAGTTTTTTCATACCCAATTGTTCGTGCAAAATTGAAATCACTATGCCATGTGATATGCTTGTGGCTTCAACAAGCTCGCGCATTTTTACTCATCGATCAGTCAAAATAATATTGTGGACTTTATCGATGATTTCTAGCGTAGCAGCCTCAATTGGACGTCTCAAACGAGATGCATCACATGTGGATGTACGACCGCGTTTAAATTCATTCAATTGTATACAGTCGCAAACGCTGATGTAGACGCTGTGCTATAAACATTATCTAACGGCTTTGATTTCTTTCGGCGTTACCTTTCATATGTAGATGTTTGATCATTGCATGAAACTCATTTTTTTTCCATTTTGCAAAAAATACAAAGGTTGTTCGCTTTAATCATCTACAGAAATGAAACCACGCGATGAATTCCGCTCAAAATTTGACAGTAATCAATTTGAAAGATGCTACTTGTCAAAAAGTAATGTGACATGACACTGCGAGTACCCTCCGACAGATTTTCTAAGAACTTATTGACTTGCCCTCGTATTAAAAGGATAAGTTTAATCGCACTTACCATGCGAAAACATCAGCTACTTCGTGCACAGTCAATGCCGCAATCCCTGGTGTTATTTGAATTGTGCTCACGGAGGAATTTTTCCTAAGATCAAAGATTTTTATGTCACCTGTGGAAGATGCGGTAAATAGTTGCGGTGCAGATCCCTCAGATTCCCTTAAAAATGTACCCGACACCCAAGCAGTGTGTTCTCTCCAAGTCATCACTCTTGCTTCTGTCGGAGGCAATCTCCGATCTAAGAGTCGAACCGATCCGTCGCCGCAACCAAGTGTCATTATTGCACCTATAAAATATTGCAGAACAAATTTTAACATGATGTTCATTTCATTTTGGTGCAACAAAAAATGACATATAGTAATATATAAACCAAAAAATGTAATGTGCGAGTGTTGAGAATATGAACTATATTATCGATCGGTTAATAATTGCACTGCAATTAAACTAATCGATAGAGATGGCACTTATTTCGAAAGTTACTCATCTGTCTAAAGTTTAGAACATCGCTGTTGCTCGCCGCTTTTTCTTACGGACCTTAGTACCAAGCGGTTGTGTTAATTGCGAGGCCTTGCAGCGGCAATATTAGATAACTTTCTAGTTTCAGATAAGTTTAAAAAAATCTGTCTCTGTACAAAGTACTAGAATTTATCTCTGTTTAATTGACATTAAGATTATTGTTATACTGTAAAGTTTTGTTCTTCTCTTGCTATCTTCTTGTTTATCAATTAATTAATATTTGAATGTTATACGAGAGATAAACTTGTTTATAAGTTCTAATTAAATGTGACTGGATTTAAATGAGAATTGTGTATTCTTTTATTAAGAAACTTTCAATAGCGAAGAAAAAAACCTTTCTTTTAAACAACCAACCTGTGCCATCAACATCGATGCATGTAGTACAACAATCGGCGCCTGTTGGAATATCTTGCTTCTTCAATTCAGTTTCCGCATCCCAGAGTCTTACAATGCGGACATCGCCCGTTACTGCTAGAGTAAGCGATTTCTGTTCCCATTTTGTAACGAGTCGTGCTGTCACTGCAAATATATTATTGACTACACTTCGCTAATAGTATAGTACGAAAAAATACAGGATTATTTTTAGAATATACATAATATAGGAAAAATGATTTAAAAAATTATTAAAATCTAAAACAGCGGTTACAATAGATTATAAAATAAATGTATAACAGAATCTCGAATAAATGTGCTCTCTGTACATACCACTAGAAGTCTTGGTTGCGGGTTGCACGTCAGCCAATGCTTGCCAAGCTGTAAGTAGAATCGGATCGCGGCTTATCGTACCACTATAATTCTTCCAGATTTGTACGGAACCATCATCAGAACCTGCCATTAGCAGAGTTAAGTCATGAGAGTTGATGAATTCAAGTGCTGTGATGCGCGATTTTACTTTGTTTCCATAACTCATACAATAAGTCAACTTTGTGCTATTTTGATAATCCCATATGCTGAAACAATTTTTAACAAGTGTTAATTAGAAAATCTTTCTCTTTACCTGTGCTTATCTATTGTATTTTAAATAATATATTTGTTGCAATGAGAAAATTCAAATACCCGAAGCAATCTTTCAGCGCCACGGCCAAATGTGGTTCAAATGGATGAAAAACCAAAACTTGAGGTGATTGAGAACACCTCGTGTGATACACTTGCGATTCTATTTTATTTTGCGACGCACGCAATTGTTCCTCTCTTGCATCTTGTTTTTGCCTTGCGTTACGTATAAATCTGCGATCATAATCAATGTGTAATGTATGTTTCGTATTAAAAACGCAAAAATGGAAACTTAATGGAAATTTATTTTAAAATTAGAGTACTAGCATTAGAGAAAGAATAAAGGTTTAATGGTTCTTACCGCCATTCTCGTTCAAGATATGGTCTGCTCTCTACGTCGTCCATTTCGTCCTCTAAACTAACCGGCTGAGCAAACTGCGCGCAACTCCATTCGACAAATTGGGAGGTAGTCAATGGAGTTTTAGTTCCGGGTACTTCATCTGCCTCTTCAGATATCTAAATTTATAATTAATTTTATTATTATAAAATAGGCCGATTTTTCATTATCAATATTTTAACAAGTACATGAAATATTTTTTTCAATTTATTGTAAAAATAAAATTGGAAAATAGAATTTAAACAATTTACATTTGTTCAATATTTTGTTATCACTTGAATTCGTTAAAAAAGTTAACGTTAGAAAAAAATAAATCAACACATTCTTACTGTATTAGGAACAGGTTTCCTCGAACGGCTACCATGCGTTAAAACTCTCGAAGAACGCAACAAATCTGTTCCAGAGTTGACAGCCGGTGGTGATTCCCCTTTACTATAGTAAGCAAAAGAAATTGTTAGAATAAGACTGAAATTACAAAATTACATTTTGTACAAAAAAAATTTTAACTGACCTCAAATAACCAGTTCGATTTGACGGAGATGGCGGAAGAGATAATGAAGAGGAAATTTTTGTTTCAACTACCTCTTTAGGGGTAGAAGATGCTTTCACCTAAAATTTTTTAAATGACAAAAACTATACAATTAAACTTTAAATGTTAAGACCCTAACACCTTAGATATTAATACCTTATTACGAATATGATTGGTAACTTTTTGAGACATAGCAGCGACCACTGGATGAGGATCATTGTCGAGATTACACAATCCATGCCATAATTTCATATACACACTACCATAGGAAAGACTCGGTAAGTTCCCAAGAGAACTGTGACCTGCGATAAACAATTTCATAAATTTCATATAAAATGTCGTGCTATCGTAAAGTTATTTTAATGAAAAAAGAAAATATATTGCTATTATACAAAGCCTATGCAAAAAGCACTCTATGGGTGAAAATTGCACAATCGCAAAAATAAAAAGCATAAACTATGTATGATGCATGCAACGAAACTTCTAATCATTATTACCAAGTGACTCGCAAGGTTTCCTCACGAACTCCCAATTATTACCTGACACACGAAAGAATCAATGCAGGTAACTATTTGATTCAGTGTTCAGACAGAAGGTATTAATTGACTTGATACTTCTCCCAAAAACGATACTCTTTTGATGCGATCCTGTGGTCCAAATCCATCGATCGTATCTACGGTGTACGTATTGTTGGGTGATAACATTTTCAATCTATCGCGCGAGCTAATGCGTCTCATACCGCTGAATGGAGATAAAGTTTCTACAACAAGATCCTTTCGACTATTCTCCTCGGCCATGGCTAGCGTAACGAAGGAATTTTCAAAATGTAGCACCATCCATTGTAAAGCCACAACTAATTCCTGCGTAGACAATTTCATAATAATTTTTTTCAGCAATGTTGACCAATTCCAAATCACAATCTAACTTACTTTTCTAACCAATGGACACATATCGTGAGAAACTGTATTAATAAGTGTCATAGCGATAATTTGATCGATATTATTCGCATGCTCGCTTCTGGTCGTAACGCTGTTTACAAATGTGCCCAATGCGTATACACTAGCTGCCCGAACCTGTATCAATCATTTCCTTAAAATTTTAGGAATTAATGTATGATATATAACGCTATAATAAAGATGTGTCATAAACTTCCTGTTCCCTCTTTATTTTCACAATCATAAATTCATATTAAATTCATATTAAAAATTAAAAAAAAAAATATATATATATATATAAACTCCTTTCTTGCTCTGTAAAATGGAGTTATAAAGAGCAACAACAAAATAAAATTTCTTATACGTGTCTAATTCAATAGTTTACAAATTCATCACAGATATATGCAATTACTACGCGCGCGCACGCGCGCGTGTTATGTATGTGTGTGTGTGTGTGTGTGTGTGGGTGTGTGTGTGTGGGTGTGTGTGTACATATATAATGAACTAATTGAATTATTTATGTATATATAAACAATTAGTCATATAACCTCTGGAACAGGATCCTTTAATAAGGTAAACAATTTTTCATGAGCAATGTCCCTGACGCCACACCATCTTGCTTTATCGAAATTATGCCAAAGCCGCGCTAAGCACAAGCAAAGCCATTGCCGTAACAAAGAATTTGTATCTCCTAGTTGTTCTAAGCATATTGAAACGAGACTGCCCTGATTTGCGGCCACTTGACCCGGCCGATAATCGTTTACGATACTGGCCAATACAAACGCGGCTAATGTCCTGTGCTCACTCTGAAATCATTATCAAACGTACTTTCGTTACAAGAAACTTTAGCCGTTATAATTTAGGTGTGGTTAGCGAATAAAATTAAACATAACATATAAACTACCGGGATAGAAGTATCCTGTAGCACAGACAAGAAATATTTATGACCACCATCGCGTACAAGATCTGCTTGGCAAGTCTGCAATTCAGAATCATATCTAAAATTAGAATTTATACATATAAAGTATAACAGTGTAATATTATATGGATAATAACGCGCAAGTGTAGAACTCACATTATCTACTGCTAGAATTTTTGCCCATATAAAAACGAGCAACGGCCGAAGTTCTCTGGCGTTGCTTTGCAATAATTTTAAAACATATGGAAAGATGCCGACGCTAAGTGCTAGATTCACAGCCCACGGACCGAGATCAAGAAAACGCCCTAATAGCTCTAACGCTCTTAGTCTGTGAACTTGACTCAATAGCACTTGGAGGACAATTGGAAGCTGCTCAGGTGGACTACGATTTTTTGATCCTAAATTGAGCCACACTTGAAAAGCTGTGAGTTGATCTTCAAAAAATGATGAATGCACGTATCGATCTTCATTTTCTAAAACCATTGGCAATTGTGCCAAGCATAGGTCAAGCGCCATATCCCAAGCTTGCCACATACGGTGCTAGAAAAATGGAAAGATTTTGCTTTCTACATATTTAAAAGCAAAGAATAATTAAAAAGTTTGATATAAATAAACAAAGTTTTAGCAAAGAAATTCCTTTGTATAGATATATAATAAATCAATTTTTTTTACCTGATAAGTCGGTGGCAATTTCGGGGAAGAAACTGGCGTACAATCGTAAGAACGAAGTATCCTCTCAGCTAACAAGAAATTTCTGAACAGACTGGCAACTAATAGGTCTTGTCTAAATAGCCTTTGAAACAAATCTATATACATTTTTATAATTATTATAATTATACTTTTATTTTGCGTCGATGAAACTTGTACAGGGTTGTTAGCAAAAAAGAAAAAAAAATTTCCCTGACTTTTCCCAGTTTTCTTGGTCATTTTTTTAAGTGATGGAACGTATGACTACTAATATGTGACGAGTTAAAAAACAAATAAATTACAGAAAATGGTGGATATACATATATCTTTGTTTTGCACATTGTTTATTGAGAATTTTGTCTATACTCATAGATTATATTCAAGGCTTCCTTAAATATGAGACCTAACTAATACGGGCATTAATTATTTTATTAAAATACTGTACGTTCTAATTATTATTTTAATTAATTTTAATTAGAAATAAATTACGAAATATTCATCATTAATATGTACATATTTTGACTTTTACAAAGTTAAATTTTTTTTCTTTTTAACAATGTCTGCTAATGATTTTCTGCTCACTACAAAATTAAAAATAAAAAAATATTTGCATTGCTTCTTTAAAAATTAAAAAAAATTCTATTTCATAATTTGTAAAGAAGTAAAATTTAAACTAGAATTTTACAGCAATTATCTTAGGTTAATAAATTCCTTGATAATAATTTTTCTGACTTTTCCCGGTTCTCCCTGACCACTTTTTAATTTCGCTGATTTTTCCTGGTTTTCTGGTTTCCCTGACTGCTAACAACCCTGTTATAGCTTAAATCTCTTACCTCTTGGTAAGGTATTCCATGCTATCGTGTCGGTAATGGCGGTAAATATCCAATTAAGTTCGCCTAGCATTGTTCTTCTATCGGTCAATTGTCCAGGAATTCTAAAACACGTACATACATACATATATGAAGATATTATATAATAATAAAATTCAATAATTTGATATATTACTTGTCAATAAGATCAAGCGATATATTGGGAATCAATTTGGATGTAGGCTGCATGGCAAACCTATGTAAAAAAAAATGTATTATATATATTTATACATATATGTGTGTGTGTGTGTATTATAGAAAATATAAATATATTGAATACATAACATTTTTTGCTTACGCCAAAAGCGTAAGTTCTTACCAGCGTATTGCAATTTTTATGGGTGTAGTAAGGCATGATGTAAATATATCTGCAGGCAGATTTGGGTTCATAGGTAAAATTTGATTAGCCGCACATGCCGCTAATTGGATACAATTCTTATAACATGGTGCTGCAGGACATGTCACCCCAGTCGCACGATTTTGTTGTTTTTCCATCTGTAAAGTATCTTATTCAATAATTACATTCATATGCTTTATTAACATTTAAAATCTTTAAGAAAATTTATATATTATTTTACCTCATACTCCTTTTCGTGCTGATCAGCAAATTGTTGAAAAGATTCTACTATAATACCAGCATTGGAACAATCATATACATAAATACTAGGTGCACCCATCCAAGTCTGTAAGTCATATACCGACAATGGAATGTATTGTGTATATGTCTATAAAAGCAAACAATTGTTAATATAAATATTATACATCATATCATATGTAATGGACATAAATTCATTCATTTTGAATCTATACTGACCCTATTAAATACCCATATTTCACCATTAGTAGTAGGTTTGGGTACTCCATGACCATTATAGTGAAACAAAACTCTTTCTTCTTTGGCATTTCGCCTTAAAGATGTACATAATTTTTTAACTTCCTCTACAGTTGGATCTAAACTTTGTTTGTAGCGAGCTCTTGGTTGCCATCGTTCATATTGTTTTTGCAAATTTGAACCTATAGTTTCAAGAGCTTTTTGAGGACTCACCGACAAAGGATCTAGAAAGATATCGCAATCTTGACAATTTTGCATAAATCCAAATGATTTTAGAATTCTAAACATGGGAAAGTATGTTTGTTTCATAATTTATACATGATTATATATTGTTTGATATCAGTTATTATCTGTATCTTAATTGTTTTACAAATAATTTTTCTTTATATAAGGAAGAAAAAATTATTATTCTATGCCTTATTCTGTTTTGTATACATGATAAATAGATACTAAAGCTTTTTATATACATAGGTATGTTTCTATTTTATATCACATTTATAATGTGTTTATTATAGAAAACCAATTATATAATAATTACATTAAAAGTTAGTCTTAGTACATTTCAAATTATAAGTAAAATATCAAATTTAAATGTTTGTTCTATAAATCTATCTCTATGTGCCACTACATAATATTTGATTCTTTCTAATTTTCCTTTATCGTATCATTTACTATTTTATCCCTTACTAGTTACACATATAAAAAAATTTTTTAATCTATTAATTTTGACAAAATGAAAAAAGATTGCTCAATGCGAACGATACCCCGATCTAGTGGATGCTTGCAGAAGCATTGACGTATCGCGTATGTCCAGTATGTCATGGTCAGCAGGCTGAATCATTTGGCATGCTTGACATGCCTAACCTCAAAATCGCAATTACATAACGGTAGGGAGGAAAGAACGTAAATAAATTAGGGAGGCATCCAATTTAGCTACCTATCCAGCATTCGAGACGGGCGCATGGTTGTGTCTTGACGATATCTGGGGGATCAACGCCAACGTTCAGGCACAACACCAGAGCGACACTCACTGTCTTCATCTAATAAAACAAAAACATATGCAGTGATGCAGAATCAGTCGTGCTCTCGTGAGCGTAATTACCCGGTCATACGTTTAATCGTACGATCGTGAACGTATCGAACAGTATTCGATACACGTACGCACCCGCTCCTTCATTCGCCAAGTCTGACTGATACAATTGACATATTCGATCGTGGCGTTGTGTCGAGGCTTGCAAAAGGCCAGCTGCATTCGCCAATCTTCCTCATCGCCGGCACGCCTGGGCAATGCGTTACTCGCCGTTGGTGTCGTCGTCGACGACGACATTGGCGATATTGACGACGTTGGTGACGACGCTTCGTGGCAAGACTTCATTCTAGCGTAACTGACCGACATCGCGTAATCGCGTTGCACTCAGCGAACACGTGCGAAGGACGCGTCCTCGACGTCACGGCAACTACACCGAGCTTCCTCGAATTGTATGCACGGTGCGCGCAACAACATTCACCGTGCAACTACGGCGTAAAAATACCTCGACAGGGCGCGACTAGCCCTATTTACTGAATTTACCGCACAAGTCGCCATGTTAATATTCTTCTTTCCATCTTCTTCCCATCTGTGGTCGCCAATTGTCGCCATGAACTCCTACCTTGCTTTATTTCGCTTCGTATCGGCCATGACATAAAAGAAGTGAGTTTGAGAAAGTTCATCTCTCTTATAAAAAATCCCTATAAAATAAAAACTAGAAACTCCGAGGAGGAGTTTCAAATTTGTTGTCAGTACTGAAAATCTATAATTGTAAGAAATTTACTGACAGAAATAGGCACAACAGAGAAACCATCAGCGTCAGGGCTGTGTGACTCAGTGGACAGAACGGAAGTCTAATTAGGAGGAGACCTGGGATCTTATTTTTAAAAAGTATCGCATACGAAAAACTAGAGAAAAGCTTTCGCACCATATAAAATATCTATGCAACGACACTGATAACTGTCAGTAGGCGTGTAAAGACAGTTATGAAATCGCGTCTCAGGGTCTCTATTCTTGAAAAGTGTTACATACGAAAAATAGAGAAATACTACAGTATGCGTTACATATACTATAACATTTCCTTAGTTTTTGGGTCCCAGGGCGCTCCGAGATTCAAACCGTGGCCTGAGGCGTGATTCCATAACTGTTTTACACGCTTATCGACAATTGTCGAAGAGAAATGCTATAGTATATGTAACGCATACTATAGTATTTCCCTAGTATGGATGTGCGGAGAAGCATAGACTATGATCCGTATTCAGAACGCGCTTACAACGATATTAACGCGCTAACATGCTATAATTTACGTTACGCATACTATAAAATTTTGGAGATAAAAGTGACAGATTCCTATGTCTGGAGTGTATGTAACCATCAGTTAGCTGATTAGCTAAGTGCGAGCTAAATCAGAAATAATCATTAAAAAGAACGTTACGAAAAAAAAAAGGATAACAAAACTTTAAAGAGACTTACCTACTGCAAACCATAACTACACAATGTTATAAATTAAATAAGTTAAAATCACAAAAGATAAAATTAAATTAAATTTCTTAAAAGAAACATAACATTCGTAGTGTCAAAGCAGTCAACTAATGTAAGAGAACATTAAGAAATAAATATTTTAAGAGAGGAAACAACATTATCAAAAGTCATCGGATTGAAAAACAATATAGATAACCGCTTAAGTATAAATAACCAATCAAAAAAATTATTAAAATTTATTAATTATGTTCGTGTAAGCATGATGTAAGAATCCGTATCTGATTTCAAATTAAGACCATTTTCCTGCATTTTAATATTAAGCATTTCAGACACTAACCTTTTCCCAATATATCATTTTCTCATTCCAAAATTTTGGTGTTACTTCAATCAAAATCATGTTCAAATTGCAATCTATGTTCAAAAATAACAGACAAGTTACCGCTGTTTTTATTAATGTCATTTTTATGTTCATTAATTCTAGTCTTTAATTTACGGCTCGTCTGTCCAACATAAGAGATATTGCAATTTTTACAATTAATCTTGTAAACTTTATTTTTCTTTGACTCCCATGAGAAAAAATGTCTTTTTCTGCCAGATATGGGAATCTATCGAGACTCACTTGCTGCACTCGATTTCTACTACGTTACGAACATTAGATTGTAAACAATTATTACTATAATTGGGGACTGCTGAAGATGGCTTGAATACAGTCGAAACCTTTAGTTAATTGATATTTTATGTAATAGATCAATAGATACGATTGAAATATGTATTTATTCGCACCAATTATCGCGTATTAATGCTCTTAATTTTTTATTCTATTTTTTATTCTATTTTTTATTTGTGTTATTTTAAGAGTCAATTAGTTTTACATTTGTCATTTTATACATATGTCTATCAATTAACAAAGATAATGTTGAAACATAACATTTCTTTTAATTTTATTCATGATAGCGTTGATCGTGATGTAAACTGTTTTCGAATTGGTATCCTTATTACGTTTATGCAGTTGAATTTTGGAAATACAACCTTTGTATCGAATCAATTGATATCTACGTTTCAGGTCCGATATGCTACGATACGCAAACTAAAAGTTTCGATGCAAATATTGAATATCAAAAAGAGTAATGATACGATATTTAAAAATATCGATTATATTAGAACATCCCTATTCCCTAATTTTTCATATACGATACTTTTCAGGAATAGGGGCCCTGATATTTTTTTCGTATTGTCGCCAATTTTTTACAGCTTCAAAAGTGGTATTCAATTCGCAATCCCTTGGGGAGAGAGGATTAAAAATTAATATTCTTGTTATCACTAGAGATCCTCTAATAAGAATTGCGCCACTAAATAACCAATTTTGATTGGTCTGCCATTTTTCAGCAATTCCCACCTATATTCGAATGTCTGTATTATAGAAATGGGTGATGCGCGTATCGATATGCTAAAATTCGTTTGCAAATTAATTATCTATTTTGCAAAAAATCAATTTTTCCAACCAAAACGATGCCATTTTAAATCAATATCTTTACAAAGAAACGTTCTTTTCTTAACAAGGTCAAAAACTTCAAATCGATATAATCGATTTTTAGTGTTCCGATATGGATATCGCCAGTGTTAGAATGTACCTAGGTAGTATTAGTCTAGATACAATACTTTATCTAAGTGCATTACCTACCAGATCCTTATAGGTGAAGATACCTGTATCCGTATCTAGTTCTTTTTGGATACGATATCTTTTAAGTTTTAGATACATAAATACAAGATACTTATACATTTTATTTTATGTTATATTAGAAACATAATTTTTGATTACTATATCTACTATAAATCATTTTTATTATACTATACTGTAAATCATCATTTAAAAAAAATTTTTGTCTTCACAACATTGAAGTACTTTTGAAACCATACAACTTTTATTTAAAAAATTTTTTTCCATCTTTTATATTTCCGATGATATTCGCCTCGAAAGAAAAATACTATTTTTTTTCAAAGGGCTATTTCATTTCTTAAATGATTAAGGGCATGTATAAAAAAATACGTGTCTCTTAGATTTCCGTGTTTACAACATATTTCATGAAGAATCAAATCGGTTGGACAGTTGTGAAAATTCCCTTGTGAATCGAAAAGTTATTTTTACCATTGTGCAATTTTTGCAATACTTTAGGAGATATTAATTTCTAAATATCACTTAATGAGTACGTATCGGCGCGGATTATCACCAAGTATACGCCCATTGGTCACGATCGCTTGTTGCGCAGGGAGTAGTGACTGCTTGATAGGCGCTCTGCTTGAGTTATGGTGCTTAGCGCGCGCCTACCAAGTATGTAGTCCTCGCACGATAATCGACTGCAACTGATAGGCGTAGTCGACGAAACGCTTTTTCCACCTTTCTGCGCGCCGCCGCCGCTGCCGCTCGAATGTGGGCCGTCCTACGAATTCGCGCGGCTTAACCGCATATTGGCTTAGACATTTCCTTTTCTAATTCGAAAACTACAGCAAGTATCTCAAAATGGTATAAGAATTTTTTGTTCCTTTGATCCATTCTCTATCTCCAATGTGACCCCAACCCATCTTAAGAGACACCCTGCATGTATGTGTATATATATATATATATATATATGAGCCTTTTATTTGCTAGCGATACTATTGATTATTTGTTACATTGACGATTGAGAAATAATTAATTTGCAATAATAACTAATCGATTGTTTTTTTAACAAATATCACATTTGTTTTTCATTGATTCCTATAACAAAATCATTTTTCTCAGTGTACCTGCTCATGTGAAGTGATCTCGTAAGTCGGGAACCTTCTGTGAAATATGAACGCAGCTTGTTGTTTTCGACTTAAATTTTCATTATCGAGACATTTTTTTATGTATTAAAACAAACAAATAAAATGTAGCATTTTACGCTGCTTATATCTTTTCTTCTTGTTTTTTCTATTTTTTCCTACTTCTCTATTTTTCTTTTTTTTTCCTTTTTTTTAAGTAAAAGAATACCTAAAGAGTACTTAAACTTTCGGATACTTTTTTCTTATATCTGTATCTATATTTAGGTATCTATACTTAAGTATCTATACTATACTTAATTATAAAAATACGTATCTGTACTTATACCTAAATACATTTTCTACGTAATACCTATACTTATATCTAGATATCTTTCAAATGGTATCTATTTCAATACTGAATATCGCCCATTTAAAATATATGTATATATGAAAGAAAATAATTTATAATAATTATTTTTAATAAAACATATTTTATTAATTATCTCATAACTGTGCTGTACAAATATGTTACTTCATCTCGCACAGGTATGCATTTTTCATTGGTTTCCAACATTTATTGCCCATAATGTTCGACGTTTAGTATCACGCGGAAATATTTTCATGATGTAGCCCTTTGCTGCAGAATTAGTGCAAAATCGGGCTGCACACCCAACCATTTTGCAATTATTTTTATTAATCTTCTAATAAGTCGTACTAGTCTTCAAGATCAGAAAGATGTATCACGACTCACGAGAAATTATCAAGATTAGAAAGAGATACAACGTATTTCTCTCTCTTTTGTGTGATTTAAATAAAACTGGAGACAGATCATGAAAAAAGTCTCTAACTTTTTAAGAGACTTTTTTTTGTGTCTTGCGACTCTCATTAAAGGATCTCTAGTTGTCACGCTTAATTCGGAATATATATATATTATTCAAACTTAATACCGGATTCGAGGATAATAATGTCTTCTTCTTCTTTTTCTTCTTGATTGGCTCGGCAGCCAGGCAGACTGATGTTCTTCTTCTTGTTCGATGTTAATTGGCTCTTGCCGCGGAGTAGCAGCAATTCCGACCAGGATGAAACTAGTAGCTGAAACAAGTAAACAGGCGGGGGCGCCGCCTGAGAGGAGAGGAGAGAAACAAAGTTCTCTACCCCTCCTTTAAAATAAAGACATATTCATGGAAATCAGATGCTAAAGTTTAAAGATTTGAGATATGCAGTAATTAAATGACACAAGGTAGAAGGGGGATTATTAATCATACAATGAATATTAAGGGGATGAAATAGGAAGTGTTTTTTCAGGTAATTACGTAATTTAGTCGATTTATGAATGCAAAGTTTGCAATAAAAGAGAATATGATTAATGTCCTGATTTGGGTCACCACAGGGACATGCAGGCGAGTTGACAATATTTTTACGATGCAGGCTGTATGCTAGATTATAATGGTTAGATCTAATTCTGGAGATGATGACGATCTCCTCTCTTTTAAGAGTCTTATGATAGAATCAGGGCTTGGCTGAGTTATTTCTATAAAATCATCATATAGCTGCCCTTTAAATGTTGCGCAATGATCTAAGTGTGCTTGAAATTTAGTATTGAGGAATTGCTTGGAGATCATAAAAAAGTCTTGAAATGGTATTTTAAATTTAGGCCGGTGTCCACTAAGGGCGACCTCATTGGCAAGGTGCTCTGCAGTCTCTTTACTGATTATACCTTTATGACCAGGAGTCCAAATAAAATTAATTTTGAAACCATGTTGCGTTAAAAAGGACAGACGATCCTTAATATCTAATGTAATATGGTTCGCATTTCTAGAATTGTGAGACGATATTGCCTGAAGAGCACTTAAAGAGTCAGAACAGATGGAAGCCTCGTCACAACATCGATCTTCAATAAGATTAATCGCCTGAAGGATAGTCCAAGACTCGGCTGAGAAAATTGAAGTCTCCGGAGGAAGCTTGAACTTGAATGCAACGTTAAGATCTGGTGAATAGATTGTGAAGCCCACGCGATCCTTTCTAACGGTCTTAGAGCCATCGGTGTAAATAATGGGACCGCGATTGTGGTTATAGTTTCTAAGAATCGGATTTGGTATATTCGCTTTCGGTTATTCGCTTTCTTAGGAACATTGGTAAGGGAACTGTCAAATTGATGAACATAAGTATAGTTTTCATAACTGTGTTTATAAGCATAAGGCACGTTGGATCTGTGGATGATTTTAAATGAGTATTTCTACATTACATAGTACTTGAACGCGGGTACAGCTAGGGCCCGCTGTCTTCTTGAGGGGGAGTATGCAGCCTGTTCCAAGCTTTCAAAGCTGTATAGCACTGGGGAGTTCTTCCTGGAGAAAGCCTTATAGATGAACTTCGAGGTCATATAGCCAAATCTAATGTTAAGAGGAGTTTCCTTTGCTTCGGCCATAATGACGCTAATAGGTGTAGATAGTCGGAATCCGAAAGCAAGACGCAGGTTTCTGTTGACTAATCTTTCCAATTGTAAAAATTCTGTCTTATTGCCCTTGAGCTTGAACACTTGACATCCGTATTCGATAGCAGAGCGAAATACAGCTCTATAAAGAATGAGAAGTAAGCTTGGATGAGATCCCCATTTAGTGCCTGCGAGAGCTGCTAATATATTAGTAAGATTATGTCTCTTATTAACCAAGGTTTTTAGATGCTCTTTGCCGCTCAACTTGGGGTCGAGAGTGAAGCCCAGAAAGATGACAGATTGTACTCTAGGAATTTCTATGTTCTGAATGTGTAGTTCAATGTCCTGTCTCTTCTTTGTAAAGAGCATCCATTGGGTTTTTGAGGGGGAAACTTCCAAGCCCCTATTTCTCAAGTAAACATGTATATTGTTTAATGAAGATTGGACCGACGATCTAGCATCTTCAACGTTTTAGTTTGATGAGAAAATAACGACGTCGTCCGCATATTATAAGAGAAGGGTGTCCTTGTGCAGACATTTATTAATATCCGCACAGTAGAGAAAAGCAAAGGGCTAAGGATAGACTCTTGAGGAGTACCTTTCAAAGTGATGTATGGACCTTTAAGCACGCCATCACAAATGAACGTGATTTGTCTGTTGAAAAGAAGGTTACTTATGAATTTAACAGTTTTGGGCGGGATCCCAAGACGTTGTAAATCTTCAATTAAAATAGAAGGAATCATGTTGTCGAACGCTCCCTCGATGTCCAAAAATGCACATATAGTAAGGGCGTTATTAATGAAGGCGCCCTGAATATAATTTGTCAGAGCAATAAGATTGTCAGAGCAGGCACACTAGGGGCTGAAACCTGTTTGGTTAAACGGCAGTATGGCATTGGATTCAGTAAACCACCTCAACCTCAGATAGATAATTTTTTCCATAATCTTTAAGAGGCACGAGAGAAGAGAGATCGGTCTGATACCTTTTCCATTTGGTTTAGGGATAAGGACGACCATTGACTTATTCCATTCCGCAGGGAAAATTCCTTGACAAAAAAGGTTGTTATAGATTTGTAATAGCACAGAAAGACCGTATCCGGTGTTAAGTTCTTAATGATGTTATAGTCAATCGGGTCGGCCCCTGGAGCTGATCTAGTTTTGGCTGAATCAATAGCTAAGAGTAACTCCTTCATAGTAAAAGGATTGTCCAAGAATTTAGCGCTTTCGCACTGCATGGAGTATTTTCTTCAAGAAGGATACACTCTGAGACGATATCTCGAGGATATACTACAAGAGGGAGGACAGATTTTATTAATCGCATTTTCCTGTGCAACCGACAGCGACTGGCCAGATGATATAACGGAAGCTAAACGTCGTTTTTAAAAGTTTTGACCAACTTCCAAATTTTAGCAGACGGAGTATGAGCGTTAAAACTGTTGCATAATTCCTTCCATTTTCTTCTCTTGGTTCTTCTGAGGTCGCATCTACATGCCGAAGCAGTGCGCTTATAAGCGTTATAGTTCTCTGAACTTGACTGGTGGTTTCAGAGTCTCTTTGCCTCGCGTCTGGCATCTACCGCGGCCTGGCATTTTTCGGTCCACCAAGGAGAGGGGAAGAGACGTTTCTCAACCATCGGTTTTGATTTCGGGGTACGTGATCCAGGGGGAAACAGAGAGTTCAGAGTGCCTTTGATTTCTTTTACAAAGTTATCATATTGAGAGGTAGCATCGTCTGTCGTTACTAAAAGAGGCAAAATCAAGTTAACTTATGAATAAAGACTTTCATTTGGAGAGAATTAAGTTTAATTTTATACTTAAATGTAGTTTTTAGGCAAGGGAAAATATTCAGGTTAGTGACAAGGGAAGTGATCACTAGAAAAGGTGTCGAGTTCTGTATAACAGTTACCAAGAGTCAAGACGGGAGGCGTTACAACAATAAGATCGATGATGTTTGCGAGTCGGGAGGGGTCAGAAGGGTAGGTTTATGGTCATTGCAGATAATAAGATTACGATCTTCAAGGAAGTTTAAAAGACATCTGTCAAGGGAGTCAGTAAGCAAGCAGCCCCAAGCCACGTTGTGCAAGTTAAAGTCGTCTAGGAGGACGGCGTGAGATTGATTCGTAACATAATCAAGCAGGTCCTCAATGATTGTAGGAGGAGTTCGTGACGATGGATGTCTGTATATATTAATAATGACAAAGGAGGGACCTTGAGTAAAAAGCTTGATATCAATGAGCTCGATTGAATGGTAGCCCAGGTGAGTGATATCAAGAAAGTCATAGCGGAATGACTTTTTAATAGCAATTGCTACCCCGTGTTGACCGGGGCAGCGAATGTCACTTCTAATAAAGTTAAAAATGTTAGAGTGTAAATAAATATTCTCGGTGACCATAGTTTCTTGGAGGCACCAAAGATCGTGTGTTATTATTAACTTGAAGTTCCGGGAGCTTTCCCCGTAAACCCCTACAGTTCCAACTAGCAATAGAGATAGGTTTGTTAGAAGACATGAATAATATTAGTATTAAAATGAAAAGTGAGATAGAATAAAGTAACAGAGAAATTAGTAATAGTTGTAAGCGTGATCGTCAGAAAAAGGGGGGGGGGTATCAGCTTGATAATTATCATAATAAATGCGCGGATCATCATATTCAGTCTGCTGCCGATAGAAGCGAGGAGGGTGCGGTTCAATGTGTGAACTTACATGATTTAAGAATTGCCTAAGAGTCATGGAAAGCATGGGCATATCCATGTGTCCAGTAGGAAGTCTATCATGTTCATAAAGATAATTATCACGCGGATAATTGGCTCGACCATGATTAAGAACACCGTCTCTCGAAATATTGGAAGATCTGCCGTTCGGAGATATTAGATATTCCTTCCTAGCTTCTTCCAATGATGTAGAATTATTATTAGCATTGTTAGTATTGCGAGGGGGGGCACAGGTATTAGAAAGGTCCTGCTTGTGTTTATCATTCCGCAGTGAAGATGGGAAAGGGGATATTGGATGGGAAGTGCTCATTTCCTGACGCGAGGATCGTGGATGTTCGGGTGAGGTACGAGGAATAGAATTCTTAACAGAAACTTTGGCGTACGACAGCCTATTATAAATAAAACTTTAAATCTCCCTTAAATCTCCGCCGTTTTTTTCTATGGATGTCGCGTAATATAAGGCGTATAATTTTGCTTATACCGTTTTTTTCCGAAATTCGAAGCTTTATTGTAAAAAACTGGTTATATTGAGTCATCTAAAAAGTATCCGCGGTTTTTGTCACTAGATATATGACCATCAACACCATCTAGTGACAAAAAACCGCGGATACTTTTTAAATGACCCAATACATTTATGATTCAAAGTATTGTCCATCGCTGGCTACTACTTTCTCCCATCTTTCGGACAGCATACGAATCTCGCGTCGAAAAAACTGGTCATCTTTTGAGGCGATCCACGAATCGATCCAATTTTTTACTTCTTCATAAGACCAGAAGTGCTGGTCAGCCAGGTCGTGTGCCATTGATCTAAATAAATGATAGTCAGGGAGAATACGGCAGGTGGGATAGGATTTCCCATTTCAACGTTTCTAAGTATGTCTTGACCACTTTCGCAACATGGGGTCGAGCATTGTCATGCTGCAAAATCACTTTATTGTGTCTCTCGTTGTATTGCGACCGTTTGTCTTTCAATGCTCGGCTCAAACGCATCAATTGCATTCGATACTGATCGCCTGTGATTGTTTCAGTCGGTTTTAACAGCTCATAATACCAGGTGTAGAAGTATGAAACCGGAATTTCCCTAGTGCCTATGGCACTAACTATCAGTTTAAGGACCACAAGACTGCATCTGCAGCGCCATCATCTCTCTCTAACAGCTGACGAAGATTTCCAACATACAACAACCCAAGTTCCATACACCGGTATATTTTTTTCTAACC
>NW_011626983.1:288555-342737 GCF_000204515.1 Acromyrmex echinatior
CGTGAATATTCGGTTTGGCCGTCGACGCGAAAGCATGGCCGGGAACTCCCCATGATTTTCTGCGCTTGGGATTATCGTAATGAACCCATTTTTCGTCCCCAGTCACAATGCGATGCAGAAAGCCTTTCCGTCTTTGCCTTTCAAGCAGCTGTTCACAAGCAAACACCGTTCAACATCTCTTGGCTTCAACTCGTACGGCACCCAATTTCCTTGCTTCTGAATCATTCCCATGATTTTGAGATGTTTTGAAATGGACTGACTTGTTGAGTCACTCCTAATGATCGTGCCAATTCTTTTGATTTTGACAAGAGTCTTGATCAAGTAATGCCTTCAATTCTGCATCTTCGAAAACCTTCTCTCTTCCACCGCTATGCTGGTCTTCGACGTGAAAATCACCATTCTTGAAGCGTTGAAACTACTTACAACACGTTCTTTCACTAAGCGGCTTCACCATAAATATTTGAGAGCATTCGATGAGCCTCAGCCGCAGATTTCTTCATATTGAAGCAGAAAATTAAAACCTCCTGCAAATGACAAGAATTTAGCTCGTAAACTGACATTTTCAATCGAGAATAACTTTATGATGCAGACACAAATCGACTAATGTTTCTATGGAGTTATGTTGACAGATGTCCAAGTTTATTGTGTGACGTCTATGATCTATTTATTTCGATCACCATTTACCGCTAAAGTCATCTATACGAAAAAGGTATAAGCAAAGTTATACACCTAATAGATAAAGGCATACAACTGAAACGCTAAACATATTTCTTGTCGAGAAGTTGGCCTATTCAATCTTTTTATCTGACATACTTTATAATGTCGAAAATATTAAATCGATATCGAATCGACGTCGATTCGATATCGATTTCATTTTTTACTGGGTTGGCACTGTCATTGTTCATTTCATTTTTTATTCAATATCTAATTTAAGACAGAAATTAAAAATGTTAGAAAAAGAAATAAAGATGCATTATAAAGTATATCAGACAAGGAAAGATTTGAGTAAGCTAACTTCTTAACATTAAATATGTTTCGCGTTTCACAGTTGGTAACTTTATATCCGTATTTATAGTCCTTCCTTGAGGAATGAGAATTGTTTCTTATTTCACGTTTTATCTTCCTTAATCAAATAAGAAACCTTATTAACTTCCTTTTCTCAAGGGAGGTTATGAGTTTTCTTGAGGAGGAGGTGTAGTTTTCATAACCAAGCAAATCTCCAAATTTAATTCGTCACACTAGTCTTTTTACTTTTGATAGCTTTTAATTTAAATCTGACGCATCGATAATTATTTTTGATAGCTCTTTTTCGGAAATAAATAACTCCTCTAAAAGCATTTTCTCCTTCTTCGTATAATAAGCATTATGGCGAATTTGATTGGAAGCACTAAAGCATATTGAAGTCGTTGTACACTAATTTAATTTGAGTATAAAAATAAAATGCAAATATTTCAAATTATAAAATGCATATTTTATCTGTCAGTATAATAAAATGTATTGAGTATTTCACAATTTAATCGATTTCTATGTTTATTTATAAACATATATTGGGTCATCTAAAAACCGCGGATACTTTTTAGATGACTCAATATTTACGTTATTTTGTGTATGTACGACTGTTTTAATGTGCATCAGTGCACAATGAATGTGTCCAATCAAATTCGTTACTACGTTACTTCGTTACTTACTTTATTTTCGCTAGTTTTATTTTCGTCTATTATTGTTGCAAAATGCTTAATCACGATTTATTTATCAACAATGCCTTTATAATCTTTATTATTCGTAACTCACGAGGTTTATTAGGTTTGTATATATTATATATTAGGTGTTGGAATTAATTCGTAGCGTTTTATAAGTGATGGGAAGTACTTTCATTAATGTATTTTTTAATGCTCATGTGAAATAAATAACATTCTTTCATTAAAAAACGCTACGAATTAATTCCAACACCTAATACAATATTATGATATGCTGCCTTCAGTAGATTACTAAAATCCCTAAAATATTCCTTTCTTTGGGAAGGCAGACTTGAAATCAGTTATGAAACAAAGAGGCCTTGAAGAATCGAGGAATCTTTCATGGAGGTTTCCTCCACCCTTAAAAGAAGGAAGGAGTATGAATACGAGTCTGTTACGCGACATCACCTGTATAAGTACATACAGTGATGGACACTGAGCGTCGGCACCTTTGATGTAATCTCAAGTCACATGACTCGCCGCCATGTTGTGAGTTGGAAAGGCACTTATAAATTTAAGTTTTTAAATTTATAAAGTTACAGAATAATTTTTCTAAAAAAAAAACATAATTCGATCGTGTCATGTAAATTGTTTATAGCCAATATATTTTTAAATCAGAATTATATAATAATATAATGTTAACGAACTCATATAAAGATATTATAATAATAATAATATTAAATATTATTACATTAATAATAATAATAATAATATTAAACAGTAATAAATAAATTAAAAATAATAATTGATTAAATAGTATATCTAATTATTATTTTTAATTGAATAATTATGAAAAAATAATTGCATGAACATTGTAATTAATTGTAAAGTTGTAATTTAATAATATACGTACACGCACGCACGCACGCACACACACACGGATGCACGCACGCCTTCCATTCGGCACACCATGTACGAAATTCAAGTTTTCTACTACGCAGTAAATGCACGACGAACAATATTGTTTATTTGTATTCATTTTGCACAGAAAAACTCACAATTCTCGATTAAAGTGCGGTGACTGCAGTGAAAACTAAGAGACTGATGCATTAGAGTTCACTTTACATGTTTCCTCTTACACTTTTTTTTAGACAGTGTATCCAATTTAGAATTTTATTTAACTTTGGAAATATGCGAGTTAATTTTTAATGTAACTGTCATTAAGCCTAATGCACATGTACTAAGAATGCATTTTAATGATATCGAATCTTTTTTTATCTAAGACATCGACATCAATAATAAAGTATGTCTGCCTCCCCCCTCCCCCTATTATTAGATATTCGTCCTCGTATTCAGGAAGATTTCTATTTTACTGCTAATTACTTGATTGTTAAATGCTATAATAATATAATATACACGATTACTAATGTTAATGTATGCTTTTATTTATAATAATGTTAATATACGTTTTTATATTTGTTATTTTATAGGAGGGCTTCTTTGAGAAAGATCGTGGGATATTCTTAGAAATTCTTTAGAATAATCTGTAGATAATTTGTATGGCGCATAAAAGTATATGACGTGATCTATCTGTTGGTTTGAATGTTTAAATAAAGGAATTAAATATACCGTCCTATAAAAGAGAAAAGGAATTTTCGGTTTTGAAATAAAGATAAACAGGGACGAAAAAAGATTAAGACGAAATACTAACCTAAGGAAAAGATAAAAATAAGGTATAAATCGTATATCTACAATAAAGAATGAGAAGATTATAAGGATGTAATATATACTTCAAACCATTCTTCAGATCATGACAAGTTTTGTTCATTGTGCATTATAAGAAGTATTTATTTTTCACTTTTCATTCATTTTTCGTCTTCACGCTGTTCGACAACATCCGCTATATCAAATATTACCATGCAATCTATGTCCTGTTTGCACAATGTGAAAGACATTTACGCAACTGTGCAAAAATTATACTTTTTAGTGATTATTTGAAAATTATATTTTAGTGACTGTGAAAAACAGTACATTTTAATATGAATCAAATCGAGCGTGATTTGATGATGCAGGCCACTTGATTGAATACGCAAGAAGAGTACATCGCATGAGAACAGCGTTGCGATAATTTCATCAAATTGCTGGAAGAACAGAATCGTGTTAAACGCGCGCGATTATCGATTGGTATTAAATAATCGTTTATCATAACGCGCGGTTTGAAAGTTTGAAGGATTCGATGCGCGGACATTTTGTGCAAGTGGGTGCTGGATATAGTACGGGACTCCGATGGCGTGAAATTGATACAGCATTCGAAAGCCGTATACTGACCGGTGCCGTGATAAACTTTGGACACATCGAGCCTCGCCAATTCTTCGAAGATGCGAGAGAAATAGTGCTGGAACGTGTGCAAAACATTATACAGAGACAAGATAAACACCATATTTAATGGCGAATTCATATCAGGTGATAAAGCGAATAAAAATGTTAATATGAAAAACTATGAACTCTTCCGTTCGTCTAATTTAGAAGAGTGGTATATATGAGTCCAGCGATGTCAGGATAGGCTTCGAGTCTATATACCACTATCCTGACATCATTGGAGGAATTTCAGGAGCGCGATAGCAGATGGACATTGTCGCGTATTCTGAATTTAACCGTGAAAGTGAACAAGTACAATCCGTTGTAAGCGGGATGTCATATCAAATTACTGCGAGAAATTAAAATTAAGAGAGTGGTTAATGTGCAATCTTTAAGCAACGCATGCTTCGCGTGGTCGGTGGTTGCCATTCTACACTCGGCTAAAAACCATATAAAGCGATCCACATTGTATATCCACATTATTCAACCATATTAAATCTCAAAAATATTAAGCTTCCGATGACGTTGAGCCAAATTAAAAGATTTGAAAATCTCAACACCTCCGTCGATGTATACTGCATCGAGAAAGCAAAAAGAAATTCTTCCGTTACAGCTCACCGATATGAAGAGGAACAAGCATGTCAATCTATTGTACATGCAGGATTCGCGCGACGATAACATAGAACAGTTTGGGTGGATTAAGGATCTGTCTGCCTTGTGAGCTCGCAAATCAATAAAAAAAAAGAACAAAAAATACTTTTGATCGGTATGTATTATATATATTTAATATAAAAAATTATAAATATTTTCAATAACATTTTTTGTAAAAAGAATAATTTATGTTATTTTCCAGATGCTTACTATTTTAGTTTGAATGCAAAACTGGAGATCTATGCAGTAGACTGGTGGAAAACTTAACAACTGCGCGATCCGGCTACCCAGTGAGGACAAGTGGTTGAGCTTTAACCACTGCAGAAAGGAGCGCGTCCTGTTCATCTACGCCGATCTAGAATGCACACTAGAAGATGGAGATGGAAACATTCAGCTATACGTATCAGCAACATCGAGTATTTAGCTTAGCATACTATGTCCATTGCTCGTACGACAATTCATTGTGTATATATCGGTTTCGTCGCGGTAACGATTGCGTCGCATGGCCGAGGAACTTAAAAATTTAGCGCATAATAGAGTCTATACTTTCGGCCAATGTACCTATGGCAGATTTTACGCGAGATAATTGGCAAAAATTTAACAGCGCCACGCACTGCCATGTGTGCGAAAAACTATTCGTGCCGGATGACGCGAGTACGCGATCATTACCACTTAACGGGCGATACAGAGGCCCCGCGCATTCAAATTGTAATTTGAATTACAAAGATTCATATTGCATTCTCATAGTTTTTCATAATTTATCGAGATACGATGCATTTTATTAAAAATATAGCTACCGCGTATAAAGGACGTACAGAACGCGGTACAACACGTATTGTAGAATCTTCCAGTGGGTTTCTTCCATAGGTTTCTCACGGTAATCTTCCAGTCGATTCGTTATACGGGATTAGTTTTCTGTATTTTGATGATTCTAAATATTTCGGTGGTCCAATTTGGCATATAACTTTTCTCAAAGATCGTCTTGAATTTGTTCACACGTATCGAATCACCCACTTTGAATCGTGCGAGTGCGATAGTCTTTACGCTACTGTACACCGTACTTAAGAGTTTGTCAGCAATCGTGGGAGTTACATCAATGGGCCGCATACCGACAGTTTGATGCTTTCGCGCATTGTGCTCATACACGAAACGTGGAAGCAAGTTGATCCATTTATTTCCATTGTGCGTAAATTGTTTTCATATATCGTTTTTCAATGTACGATTGAACCGTTCAATGACAGATACCTTCAATATAAAATATGTTGAATAATGATTTATGATGTGTTTTTTCAAGAATTTTTGCACGTTTGCGTTGTAAAATTCTTTTCCCATATCGATTTGCAAATTTTTCAGACATCTTCCGTCGTCTCGAAATATCTTTGCGATTGTTGTAGTCATCTCATTTCCACTCTTGGTTTTCAGCGATACGACCCATGCGTGCTTACTCAACATTGATAACGGTGAGAATGCAGTGATAATCTTTATTGAATCCTGTGTAAGGACGTATTTCGATCACATCAGCACAGCTCTAGGTCATCATATCCATAAACTATGACACGTCTGCGTGGAAAATTTTTTCTTGCCGGAGCGTGTAGTTCTTTCACCAGTCGCCACTTTTCGAGGCTTTTCTTCTTAGACATGTTACGTTATATTATGATTATTGCTGTATAATGCATAAAATATCACAAAGTTCTACGCAAACATTGTTCATCGGCATTTCAACTAAAATGATTGTGTATCCCGCTTCAATTTACAGTAAAGCTAGCTTCACGAAGCTCCTTGATAATAGACAATATTTGGTTATCGTGGGAGTTGTAACCTGTCTGAAGCGAGGCCTCAAGCAATTGGAGATGATCCACTAGCTCGTTAGGATCGTCCCAATGAACATAATCGATTTTATTGTCATTTAGGATTATGGTGCACGGTATTACCCTTATAAAAAAATATAAACCTCAATTTTGGACGTTAAACACTAAAAAAAAACGCTCAAATTTTGATAATTTCGAACCATCAACTGAAAGTTACACTCAACTAAAGGTTAACACCCAAAGAAAACATCAAAATATATAATATAAATAAATGGCTTTATTATATAAAATTAATTAAATCTGTTTTATTCCTAAGATAATATTATTAATTTGCAACATTTTCCGAAATATACACGACAAAATTATAATAAAAAAAACGCTCTCTCTCTCTCATTTGGGAATTAATTTCCTTATTTTTCTAAGCGTTAACTGCTGCTTTGATGATCCAGGAACACTGAATGTTAGTATATAACTGTGATATATCTCAATAGGATAATATTATTAATTTGCAACATTTTCCGAAATATACACGACAAAATTATAATAAAAAAAACGCTCTCTCTCTCTCATTTGGGAATTAATTTCCTTATTTTTCTAAGCGTTAACTGCTGCTTTGATGATCCAGGAACACTGAATGTTAGTATATAACTGTGATATATCTCAATAGAGCTTCAACATCTTTAGGACTGCGTGAAACATCTTTTTGACAAACTTTATCTAGGCTGCATTTGGATACCAAGGGTGCTATTATATTCTTATATATTTGTATCCTTTATTTACCCAATATTGGATTATCCGCATTATGGCTGTGTCTATGAGCATTCGTTGCCAACAGTATAATTTTATACGCTAGTTTATCATCCTCTGTGTAAATGTAGTGTCATCGGAGATTCTTTTGAAAATTAATTCGTACATACCAGGTGTATCTTTGTATTTTACTTCACCTACGATCACAAAATCCTTCGTATCTACATTGAAATATTTGTCACCGAGCATCGTGCCATTTTCTCTAAGATATACGCCATAAATGTGATCGATCGCATTTTCTTTGTCACCACCGAGAAGCATGTTTACGTATTTTTTTTTAAATGCAATTGATTATGCAACTCCAACTAACATTTCAAGCGATTCATTGAACGTTTC
The DNA here is from genome assembly GCF_000204515.1 of Acromyrmex echinatior. The sequence continues at coordinate 296,192 of NW_011626983.1, forward strand.
ATAAACGCCTTCGACTGAGGGAACATGCGAACGTTCCTATGATAATGTCGCGTGTTTCAGGCGATACATAATTGGAATTCGACGTTCGTAACATTCGATTCTTTTATATGTTGCTTTTTAGTCGACGGTGTTAATTGAAGCCATAAATTATTCATCCAGAAGCCACCTCCATCATTATCATCTTCATCATCATCATGAACATCTTCATTATCTTCAGGTTTTCTTTTCTTAATATTTTTATCCTTTACAATGTTGACTTCTTTCTTAATTGGTTGAAATTCATCACTAGCGGTATTCTCGACAATCTGTTTCAGAGGTTCGACGATAGGCTTAAAGTGTTTTTCCGATGATATATCTTCCTCTATTTTGCTCGTTTTTAAAGCGCGATACTTTTTACGAATCAAGTCATTCGTTTTCGCAATTTGTTTCGCTATCTTCTCGCGATCCTTGAGCTCTTTGTTGTTATCCATGTTGCACTCAAAAGAAAATGTTGTGTAGTTGACGTATTGACAACGACTAATCACGTTAAGATATCGCATACTCATTAAATCCTTTTCTGTATTATCCATTCGTAAGCGCACTATCTTTGTCTATCACTACGAATTCGTACTTTTGTTGGTAACAGCAATGACACAATTTGCAGAAATTCTCATAAGACATGTCAGTGTTTACATAATCATTGTTTCAGGTTGGTACTGTCCTGTTTGAACAGGATTAACAGATTTGCATTATTGTGTATAAGATGCTTTGGTATCTTTGCGTACGTCTGACACAGACAGAAGCAGTCGATGTCCGCGAGTCGACTCATCGCAAAGTATTTTCTGATCGCGTCTTGCTTGTCACATGCGTCATCGAAGACAAAAATGGAAGTTGGAAGCATCTCGTTCGGTGGTACTACATCATTATTGGAGAATGTAAAATAACCAATCTCTTCAATCGATGCTAATAAATTCTTCAAGTATCGGTATTTTAGTTGTTGCAACGACTTCGAGTACACATACACATTCTCGAAACGTATGTCATGTGAACTTTCCAAACTTATCAACACTTTGTTTTGCCGCAGTTCGATGGACCGCAGATGATTCCGTGTATAGAAATCGGCAGCATGTTTCCATGCTTGCGTATTTCCTTTTCAGTCTATACTTTATTGTCGACATTAGTCATTTTGATCGTTTGCGATTGTCGCACGAACTTCATATCTTCTTCTTTCACAACACTGATAATATTGAAAAAACGATAGCGACAGCGGATGTATTTATAGTAACGCGCAAAGCGAAATTGCTCGGTATTCAAAATACTGCTTATCGTGTCGGACAACTGTGATGTACATAGTTTAATTGCCAAAGAGTTGGAATATATATACCGAAAATTATTTTGCTACGAGAGTTTAAGAATTATACAGATTAACTATGGGCAGATTACCCGAGCATATAAGGGCTGATTCAAAGGTTTAGCAACATCGTCGATGCTTGAAATATTATAATTTGCCCTGCCATCGATCGTATATTGATGGTCCAGCGTTTATAAGAAATTGTCAACAACAAAAGGCTACGGTTTTTTTCACGCTATAAACGTACTTCCGATCGAATTGCATATCCTCGGATATCAATTTTGTGATCTAGGTACGCATTTAGAAAAACAATTGACTAGAGTGATTGAAGCATTAATCCGTTGGACGCGGCGTATTGCGAACACGACATAGCTTATTCGCAAAGATCTCTCGAAACGACACGTAGCTGACAAAATACTCGCTGAGGAGGTGCGGAAATATTCGGATTACCGCGAAAGATTCGACTCTTGGAGAGAGAGCTGCTGTCACAGCTGTTTGCTATGCACAGCTGTTGCTGGGTGCCTATGAAAATCAAAAATTGAAATGGGCATGAAAACGAAGAGAAAATTGGAAAACGAAAAAGAAAGAGAAAAAGCCGATGAAAAAACGAATACTACCGGTGGCAAAACGCAGTGATATCTTACCTATTCTACTGCTGTTGGGAGTCTTCGGCTCGTTGGTTAGTGGCGCGGCAAGAGTCGCAAATGCTATAAACGATAATAAAGCCGCGCAACGTCAGTTGGAAGAACTGAAACGTCATAATCGCGTCATGAAAGGTTAAGGAGTTTATCTTGCTCCGTACAAGCGTGGATGAGGAGTCACAACGGAAAAAATACAAAAGATTTTAAAAAAACCAAAAATGTCGAAGGGTGTAACTACTAACGTACAACTGCAACAACTGGCAAAACGTATTTCATATTTTAGAGATATTTTTATGTATACTACCTTACCAACAGGGGGAGTATATCGAAACGAAAGCGGTATCGTAAATTTGGATAATACTAATGGACCAAGTACTCATTGGCAAAGCGGGGAGATCGTGCTGTTTACTTTGATAGTTTCGGCAATCTTCGACCACCGAAGGAATTGGTGCGATATTTGGACGTAACGCAAATCGAATATAATCCTATGTCTTATCAATGTTATGATCAAAGTAACTGTGGACAATTGTGTCTACAGATTTTACAGACAGTTGACGATCAATTTAAAAATTGACATTGCACTCTTTCAACTCAGTATTCATTCAAACATGTCACTGACATTTACGCTTACCGGTAAGAGTAGCGTCCTCGCGGCCTGCTACTTTCCGACCGTAGATTTGAGCGATGGCGATTACGAGCTCGGTTTGACGGATTTTAAAATTTACCATACAATATCTAATTCATTGAATATTAAGTTTTACTTTGATGAAGATGACAAAGAAATTGTCATTCTCGAAGAATCGTACGAAATATAACGTGACACAAACAAGTATCTAAGATGTGTAATTCTACAATTTCATCCTAATGATGTTGTGTGAGAGAGAGAACGCTTCGCAATGAGAATGAACAGTACCCATTGATTATTCATGCCAACAACAATACAATGAAAAATGAGATCAATGTGCTTATCGAGTAAATTTCACCAAACCTCACAATATTGGATCGCTGTTGGGATTTTCATCTAATCACGTGCTGGAGCCGCAACAGTGGCACGAATCAGATGTACCGATAAATATCATCAATGTAAATATCATTCGTATTGAATGCAACGTAACCACGGGCGCATACAGCAATGGTAAGTCCGTGCACACGATACATGAATTTTCATCGAGATGAAATGTCACCAAGAGATAAGATATCAGAAAAACACAGATCATTTATCTTCCGATATCGTACGGAGCGTTACAGATTTAATAGTTCGCGTTGTGGATCAAGACGGACGATTACTCGATTTTCGTGGAGAAAAAAATCACCGTTAGATTGCATGTACGGAAACGGCAATAAAGTGATATGACAATGATAATATGAGATGCTTGTTTTGAACGAGACGAAACAGACTAGAGACATAATTTTTGCTAGAGGGACAACGATCAAAAATATTCGATCGTTCAGTAGAAGAAAGCTTACTGTATCAAACGTTAAATTTTTACAATCTTACATAAATTGGGCTTTATTGTACAAAATATCTGAGATGATTGATATCTTGAATATCGGAGGTAAGCCGATTTTTGACGATAGTCAAGTTCGAATTTTACACGTACAATCCGTACGTCAACACTACGTTTGAATATAGCGACGAGATAAGGATACCATACAACAGTAGGATTTATACGCTACCGTGTGAAAGTATTCTCTACGAAAGTAGGTTGACATCAAAGGAAAAAGATCAATTAAAACAGCCAACAATTGGAAGTAATTGCGTTCATGTTTGACAAAATTCGATATGAACTCAATGCAGAGATTGATCGTAATAGAAATATTGGAATAACCAGTACTCTAAAGAGCTATGCAATACAATGATTATGCATAATGTTGGACTTATTCTGAGTTTAATGCAAAAAGTTTGAAAAGAATGACACCTGATGGATATTTTAATTTTTGCGCTCAGCATGTTATTGGGCTTTTGCGAGAATTACAAACGTGTAGAAATTAACGCTCGTCACGAATTAATTTTAATACGAGCGCGCAACGACAACAATTGCATTGTGGGAGATATAGCGACTGAACCGACGCTTGAATTATTCCAAATACGATGGCGAATGCCTCACGTTATATTGAACGAAGTCAATAAATTATTCATGCTGCCTTGAAAAGCGGACAATATCTAAGAATGAGTTTCTATTCGTGGGATTTGTATGAGTATCCCTTATTGCAAAACATAACAAAGCATTCGGGCTATCAAGACTACGATTCAGCCAGAAAAAATTAGATATGTTCTCTTTACTCTGCAAACTGATAAAAAAAACATTATGAAAGCAACTAAAACTTACTTCGATCATTGTAAATTAACCAACGTGAAACTTTATCTAAACTCTGAATTTTATCCGCTGATTTGAATCTAGATTGACAAAACCGTTGTCTTATATGATATATATGTACGTTTCCATACGTCTTATTACCAAATTCCCTGAGAAAATCATGAAACATTATTGAACATGAAAAACTTTCTTCACTGTTATACTCACTGTTATACTCATCATTGATTGCTCGCGATAAAACGAATCCATGCAGATAGATGTGCGATTAGAATTTGAATTCAAGGAGAATGTACCCGCGAATACTACAGCCTATTGTCTTATTATACACGACCGCGTGATCAAATATAACTCAATGTCCAACGTAGTTGGGCAAAATTACGTAAATTATTATTGCTGAAAGAAAAAATATCCTCCCCCTCTTTTCAAGATTTTTTGCGATCGAGCACAGTCTTGAAAAGTCGTTTACCATGGCTTGCAATCGCACTCACGAGCGTAGCGCGTGATGACTTCATCGCGCGTGTTCGCAGTAATACTGTCTCTACTCGATAGGATTTCTTTCTTTTATTAGTTAGTATGCATTAATTTTAAAAGATTTTTAAGAAATGACGTAACTAATACTATTGCATCGGGCTATATTGTTACTACCTTCATGTTCAAAGTACCATTATGTGGCTTTAGGTTTCATTATGTGTCATTTTGCCGAAATATAAACAACATTGTTTTTTTGAATATTGAATATGTCGAATTTTGTGTCAACAAAATGCAATTTGCGGGAAGCTTTGCTTTTTTCCATTTGAAGACAAGTGCTAAAAGTCAACGAATGCTGTCGAAAGCTTGTGATGATTATACTCGATCGATTTCAATAGTGAGTACTGGTTTCGACACTATAAAAATGATTTTGACACGGAAGACAAGGAACGTCCAGGCCAGTCGAAAAAGTTTGCAGATGAGGAAGTGGAAGCTTTACTCGATCAAGATTCGAGTCAAACGCAAGAAGAACTTGCAGAATCATTAAATGTTGATCGATCAACGATTTCCAGATGTTTGAAGGCCATTTGGCAATGATTCAAAAGCAAGGAAATTGGGTGCCGTACGAGTTGAAGCCCAGGGACATCAAATGGCGCAAAATGACTGTGAATTGTTGCTTCAAAGATACAGAAGAAAAAGTTTTTTGCATCATATCGTGACGGCTGATGAAAAACGGATACGCTATGATAATCCGAAGCGCAAAAAATCATGGTGCAGGCCAAGTAGACTATCAACATCGACGGCAAAGCCGAATATTCATGGCATCAAGCTCATGCTCTATATTTAGTGGGATCAGCTGGGTGTAGTGTATTATGAGCTGCTCCAACCCAACGAAACCATCACTGGGGAATGCTACCAATAATAATTGATGCAATTGAACCGAGCATTAAAGCAAAAATGGCCAGATTACGCGAAAAGACACGACAAAGTGATTTTCCAGCACAACAACGCTCGGCCACATGTTGCGAAACTGGTCACGGAAACGTGAGAAACACTTAACTGGGATGTCCTATCACACCTGCCATATTCTCCAGATATTGTTCCTTCCGATTACCACCTATTTCAATCGATGACTGGCCTGTCTGAGCAGTGCTTTCATTCTTATGAAGATACCAAAAAATGGGTCGATTCGTGGATAGCCTCAAAAGATGTGTCATTCTTTCGACGTGGAATCCACCTATTACCAGAAAGATGGAAAAAAGTAGTGGCTAGTTATGAACAATATTTTGGACAATATTTTGAATGATCAATTTGTAATCATTTTTTCACAATAAAGCCGTATTTTTACCAAAAAATCCTTTAAAATTAATGCACACTCCCAATACAACGAGGATTCATCTGGTATTCAAAGGAACGCGATGGAAAATTTTGTCTTTAAGCGGCCAGTTCTGTGTGCAAAGTAAGATCTCGGAACCGATAGTTGGACACTAGGCACGAATGAGCGTACTACTCTTTATCAAAATTAATCGGGATATTCTACAGAACTGCGAACCTCGACAGTTCTCGTAACCGGCAGCTCAGCGAGAATGACAAAGGGGGCGGTACGTGATCGAGAATGGAGGATCATTTAGAGAAACGAATAGAGCAACGGCAATAAACCACATAGTAATTAATACGAGTAAATTGGTACAATATGTATTAAAATGATTAATTAAATATGTCGTATATGTTTACACGTATCGCCGAAATTAAGAGCTAGTCTCATCAACTCTGATTAACTTAGGCTACGATTCATTTGACGCTACAAATGCTTCGAAGCATTTTTTGATTGGTCAATTAGTAAAATCTTCTTTTTCTTGTTCAGAAGTCAATTAGTCAATTCTTTCTTTCAATTGGTCAATTAAATGCTTCGAATAGAGTGCTTATAAAAAAATCGAGTCAATGTGAAGTAAAATAGCGTCTAACAGGGACTCTATTAGAGAATGGTGCTAGACTCTCTATTACTTACTCTAGAGCGTAGAGGTGGAAGCTTTGATTAATAAAGTAGTGATATTATTTTAGATGTATCAAAATTATAAATAGGTAAGCTTATACATTATTATAAAGATTTCGAATTAAAAATATATAAAAGATACAGATATTATGTAATAGGAAAGCGTCGAAAATGATATTTTAACCTTGTTATCAATTAATTATCAATAATTTTAACGTCTCCTTCGCAGAAAACATATTAAAACATGACTAAAACATGATTAAAATATATTGTTAAAAAATTGTTAAAATATTGTTTAAAATTACTAGTATATAGCAATTTGACAATTGCAAGACATTTTATTGTAAAATAAAAGTTAAATGAAAGTGTTATTTCATTATTGTTTCGTATCATTGCTATTTCAGTTTTAAAGGTGTAAAACTAGGGTAACTGTTCCAATTACTGTGCCTGTCTTTATTAGTGTGTTTTTGTATTTCGATAAATCATAAAAAACTAGTACGAATAAATAAAAAAAAATATTTTTTCTTGTTAAGTTAAATTATTAATGCATATAATACCGAAGATAATATTTTATTTTTTGAGTAAACAACGCTCGGCCACATGTTGCGAAACTGGTCACGGAAACGTGAGAAACACTTAACTGGGATGTCCTATCACACCTGCCATATTCTCCAGATATTGTTCCTTCCGATTACCACCTATTTCAATCGATGACTGGCCTGTCTGAGCAGTGCTTTCATTCTTATGAAGATACCAAAAAATGGGTCGATTCGTGGATAGCCTCAAAAGATGTGTCATTCTTTCGACGTGGAATCCACCTATTACCAGAAAGATGGAAAAAAGTAGTGGCTAGTTATGAACAATATTTTGGACAATATTTTGAATGATCAATTTGTAATCATTTTTTCACAATAAAGCCGTATTTTTACCAAAAAATCCTTTAAAATTAATGCACACTCCCAATACAACGAGGATTCATCTGGTATTCAAAGGAACGCGATGGAAAATTTTGTCTTTAAGCGGCCAGTTCTGTGTGCAAAGTAAGATCTCGGAACCGATAGTTGGACACTAGGCACGAATGAGCGTACTACTCTTTATCAAAATTAATCGGGATATTCTACAGAACTGCGAACCTCGACAGTTCTCGTAACCGGCAGCTCAGCGAGAATGACAAAGGGGGCGGTACGTGATCGAGAATGGAGGATCATTTAGAGAAACGAATAGAGCAACGGCAATAAACCACATAGTAATTAATACGAGTAAATTGGTACAATATGTATTAAAATGATTAATTAAATATGTCGTATATGTTTACACGTATCGCCGAAATTAAGAGCTAGTCTCATCAACTCTGATTAACTTAGGCTACGATTCATTTGACGCTACAAATGCTTCGAAGCATTTTTTGATTGGTCAATTAGTAAAATCTTCTTTTTCTTGTTCAGAAGTCAATTAGTCAATTCTTTCTTTCAATTGGTCAATTAAATGCTTCGAATAGAGTGCTTATAAAAAAATCGAGTCAATGTGAAGTAAAATAGCGTCTAACAGGGACTCTATTAGAGAATGGTGCTAGACTCTCTATTACTTACTCTAGAGCGTAGAGGTGGAAGCTTTGATTAATAAAGTAGTGATATTATTTTAGATGTATCAAAATTATAAATAGGTAAGCTTATACATTATTATAAAGATTTCGAATTAAAAATATATAAAAGATACAGATATTATGTAATAGGAAAGCGTCGAAAATGATATTTTAACCTTGTTATCAATTAATTATCAATAATTTTAACGTCTCCTTCGCAGAAAACATATTAAAACATGACTAAAACATGATTAAAATATATTGTTAAAAAATTGTTAAAATATTGTTTAAAATTACTAGTATATAGCAATTTGACAATTGCAAGACATTTTATTGTAAAATAAAAGTTAAATGAAAGTGTTATTTCATTATTGTTTCGTATCATTGCTATTTCAGTTTTAAAGGTGTAAAACTAGGGTAACTGTTCCAATTACTGTGCCTGTCTTTATTAGTGTGTTTTTGTATTTCGATAAATCATAAAAAACTAGTACGAATAAATAAAAAAAAATATTTTTTCTTGTTAAGTTAAATTATTAATGCATATAATACCGAAGATAATATTTTATTTTTTGAGTATTAAAATATTTTAAATATTTTTCAAAAGATATGAGGAATTTATGTGAATCTAGCAATACGTACTGCAAGATTTTAAGCTTGTCCCTATTAATGTACCCTGGAGTTAAGAACGTTGTGTTATGAGTGTACATTGATTGCAAGTAGATAAAATTAAAGCAGCAATATTTAATAATTAATTCAATAATAAGCAAGTTAGCTAAAAGGCACATTAATAAGGACTATTCTAATTTAGCTATAAAAAACAGATCTACTTCTGTCAATATTTTGTAATTTAACATAAATTCTACTTGTCAATATTATATAATTTAACTTATCAATATTATATTATTTAACTTGTCAATATTATATAATTTAAATTCTATTCTCACAATTTCTAAAATCTAAATCACCTCGTTCACGAGACTCAAAGGGGATATAATAGCATCGATGATTGGTTCTGCCATTTTACTTTAAAGCCAATGAAAATTTTGACAAGATTGATGCGATTCTCTTATAGGGACTCTAGCTTTGAAATATTTGTAGCCAAATGGACCGTATTCCTTAGGCCGGGTTCACACCTTGACGGAAAAGCGGAAAGCGGAAAAACGGAAGCCAATCGGAACTCGCAGTAGTAGTAGGCGGTACATTTTATTTGTCTGTTCTGTCTTTCCGCGAGTTCTGATTGGCTTCCGCTTTTCCGCTTTTCGTTTTACATTTCGTTTTAAGGTGTGAACCCTTAGGATATATCCACACAGCTTGCATAGTCGCATAAATTGATTGAATAATTTTCTTTATGCATACGTTTATGCGATATGTGGCGCAATTCGTTGGCATGGCGATGAGGAATGTAAATTCTGTACATAAGGTATGCAACATTCAATGCGTGAAATAATAGATAAATATTCACAAAACATTGAAGGATGAATTTACTAACCTCGTTCCATAGCAGTCGACAGGAATCGATGTTGAGTGAATTGATAGTAAATTCAATATGCAGCTATTATAAATTTTATTCCAGCCAATCAGAAAAATATCTCGATCACGTGACACTTTGCGAATCTTTGTTATATTTACTATAGGGTCTCTAGATCGATTAGATTAGTCAGAGTTGGTGAGACTTAATGCCTGTTTTGCAATAGAGTCTCAAGTCGTAAGCCATAAGAAATTGACCAATCAGTTACGTGAGAAGTATAATCGACTATGATTGATTAATCTTTTACCGCTTACCGCTTACGATTTATTGTAGAACAGGTCTAAGACTACATTCCAAGATCGTGTTCCAAATTTACAGCCAGCACTGAAAATGCTACAGTTTACGTTATGTGCAGTATAGAGGAAAATTTTATTCAAAATGCTGTAGTATACATTACATGTCATATATATTTCGAGTAAAATTTTCCTCGAAAAAGATGTTTTGGAATTAGCTTAAGATTATCATTTAATAGGAAGTTACTAATTAGTACTTGTATCAAGCAGGATGAGTGCTTTCCATTTAATGACACAAGTTGACACAAGTCAACACAAGTATCATTTTATTTTTGTCACTCTCTGAATGTCAAAAAGGATAGAAAAAAACGATGCTTGTGTCGACTTATGTCATCAAATGGAAAGCATCCGATGTAAAGTAGGTCTTTGGATGTTGGGTGACACCCGAGTGGGGAATCCGAACGCACTCCTGGATATCTGACACTGAAAAAGTTCTAACTCAGTGCGCACTAGTGCAGTCTGTCGAATTTGCTATAAGTATTATTCATGACATTTATGACATCACTCATATACTTATGCATTGATTATCATTGATATTAATCATTGGTAAAATGGTGATATCAGTGAATACAAATGAAAATCAGTGAGGAATTTTCGAAAGATTATCGTTTTCCGAGGAATGTCGAAGTAATCTAAAAGCGCTCGCGAATGTGTGACGCGCTCCGATAATAATAATAATAATAATAATAATAATAATAACAATAACAACAACAATAATAATAATATACAGAATGCAAACGGCTCATTTTTATTGCCATCTCGCTTGGGGTGTTTGGTGTTTCCTACAAGGTAATAACGCATTCTTGATTATGCCTAATTACGCACGTTTCTCATGTCATTTCGTGTTATTATTGTTACATCAATATTTCTTCTATTCTCTGTATGTCACAACACTTTTTTATTTGTACATGTCAATTGTAATAAGTGACATTGCGTCACCATTTTTAATCAAGAGTATTTTTTTTTATTTTCAGTTATTGCCAAGGACTATGTTCAACTGTCACAAGATGGACCAGTTGTACTGGGTGGGACGATCACTTTCAGAGCAGATGTATACAGAGATGGCAAGCGACCAAAAGATAGTTTCATATACATATGGAACGATAATTCATTAATGAAACATAAATATGAGGTTACAATATTTTTCATTAGTTATGTTACAATATAAACTGTCATTTAAAATTAACTGTATTCTCAGCAGAAAAAGCAACTGTACTTTCAAATTGTTATTTTTCTTTAATATGATTATACATTTTGATTTAGTAAGGATAAGATAATCATATTAAAGAATTTTACAATAATTGCAAAGCTTTTTCTGCTAAACATAACCATTATTACTTTTAGCCATATTCAGTTATTTCATTTGTTCTTTGACATAAAAAATTCTTGAATGTAGGAAATATTTAATATTATTTAATTTTATAATTTGTTTCATGGATCATTTATTTTTTATGTTAATATTATAATGTGTTATCATTTTTATGTACTCTGTAACATTTTAGAGCAAAGAAACGTCAAATACAACAACATTTTGGAGCATAAGTTATCCACGTGAAAACAACATTCCTGGAAACTATACAGTGGAATTAGAAGTCAAACATCTTACTTATTCAATTTTTTGGGTATTTTATGCAAGTGCTCGTATTGAGTTCGAAATTTCTGGTAAACTTTGTTGATGTTGACGAAATTTTTCTAACTATTTCTCTGTCAAATGTTATATTTTATTATCTGCTTTAATTTCAGAATCTCTTAATGGTAATATAGCCATGAAACAAGCTAATAAAACCATAGCGGGAGAATATATCTCCTCTACAAATGAAACCAAACTAATGATAGACTTGCGAAAAGGAGATTACGACTTTATAATGCAGAAAGCAACAACGATATTGACGTATTGGTTTATTGACTGCAAGTATTACGGTCAGACAAATGATTTTGCTTTCGTTTATAATTTTACAAGTCCTGGTATAACATACGAAGTAGGAGCTTTAGTGATCGCTTCGTACGACCCGCCAACAACCACAACTATAGCACCTACAACTACGGTCGCACCTGTTAATGTGACAACAGTTGCACCCAATATTACTACCACAAAGTCGAATGGGACTCTTGTCACAGTAATAACATTACCGATAACTGTTACGAGTGTAAAACCTCCAATGAAGTCTACAATTGCACTTCCAATTAATACAAGCACGATAGAACCTACCAACATATCGTTGCCATACATTTGCTCAAATACATCTCTCATTCCACCAGATCCTAAGAAAACATATGGATACTTTTACAAGAAAATCCATGTTCGTGGTTAGTAAGATATGCAATTGACATTTTATTGATATTTAGAACTTTTATAATTTTTAATTTTTTAATAAATATCTTCAGCTCCCGTGTCAAATATCTCAGTGGAAGGTACGAATTGGATCCAACCATGGGACATGCTATCTTTGAATATAACTTGCAAGGGATCGGGTCCGTTTTCTAAGTGTCTTCAATTTCACCGTGGAAAGTACAATGCAACGGGAAATGAAACGTGTGATGTAAATCCTGATTTGCCCTCGTGCAATTTTTCCATTCTTCATTATTTTCTTGAGCCTGGTGTTTACACAATATTAATCATACTAAACAACGAAGTTAGTACACAGATTTATCCACTAACGATAAACATTTATAAAGGTAAATTCCTTTACTGCGATATCTTTACTAATACCGTTTTCTTTTGGTTGCACTAGTGTACACTGAGTATTAAAACTGTTGTACACTGATTTAAATGGTGTAAAAGTTAAATTCAAATATTTTGAATTATAAAATACAGATTTTACTTAACGGCACAATAAAATATATTGACGATTGGCTTAATCTGTTTTTATATACTTACATTAAACATACATCTTTATGTCAATTTGTGACGGTTTTAACATGCACTCAGTATGCACTAGTGCAGCCAAAAGAAAACGCTATAAGTATTGTAATTTATGGATATACACAATGATAATATTCACATTAACTTTCTTACAGTAACAACAAAACCGCAGTTATCGGTTATCGTAGTGCCAGTTTCTTGCTCAGTTGTTGCTGTGGTGCTGATAGTATTCGGCGTGGCGTATTATATCCAAAGTAGAGCGAGATTCACGATAGAAGTCGCGGACTTTGATTTTGGACAAAGTAATCCAGAGATGGAGTATAAAACGTTTACAGAACGTTTACGGGATTCATTTAATAACACTGTAAGACTTGGCAGCAAGCAGCTAAGCGTACGCTATTACGGCAGCATGAATCATTAAAACATACGGGCTGTACGAAGCTATGTGATCTCTATTGCCATCTCTTTCTGTTGCTTTTTAAATGCAGTATGGTTTATTTCTTTTTCAGTTTTTTGTTGGTTTCTTATGCTTTGATTTGCCTGTCGCAGATTTGATCTGATAAAAACGAAAAAAAACATCAACATGAAATTTTTTTTAATAACAGACAACTTTTTTTATTTTTTCTACTTATTAAAAAAATTTATATCGATCTATTACTAATATATGAACTGTTTATTATATATAGGGATATAAACCACTCAGCAATCCACAAACACTTCAGTGATGCATGAAAACGAGAAGTAATATTTTTAAAAGCGACAAAGGTTGGAACAAAAGTTTCTGCAAGGAACGAGAGAAAATGAGTAATCATCGTCATGCAAAAATATCCGTCGGCAAATTTAACGACATTACTAGTGAAGAGGTCTGTCGAATGCTATTGTGCTAATAGATATTGGAAAATTTGATTTAAAGATAAACTGGCTATAAAAAGAATGAAAAGACAATGTTGTACAATTTTTAACATTATTGAATGATGAAATCGAGATTGTACATAGATGAAAAAATTACAATGTATATATAGGCTGTGAATATAATATGTAATAGTGTATTTTTTTTTAGAATTGCTCTTAACATGAAACACAGGAGAATTTGATATTTTTTTAAGGTTGCAATGAGAATTATCTCAACTTACATCCCTTTTATAGTTTCATGCATTATTGCTTTGATTTGTTGTTTATTAGCAATAAATGTTTTGCACGTATGCGATAGTGAGTTTTAAAGAAAAAAAAACAATAGCATCATTTATTAACTTGTAACATTTACACACATATACATATACACGCATGCATATGTACATGCGCGTATAGAAATCCATGAAGAGGCTTTATTGAAAAGCAAAGTAAAATCAAGCGCATTCGTAAATTTTTAGATGGTACATTGTATTTATAGTTGATTAATAAGTACATTTTTCAGAAGATTTTGATTGAAATAGAATCATTTTAGATGAAATTTATTTATCACGAGACACATCCAAGAATTAACTCCGAAAATGTAATAATCGCAGTATTGTGACATAAGAATAAATATTTATCTGCTTATCTTTAATAAAGAAAAAAGAAATGTTATACTATTGTTTCTAGTTTATTATTTGGCGATTGTCGAGATATTATCGATACATTACATCGGACTCGTTGCAGTTGTGTAATACTTATTAAAGTTATTGTAATAATATTGTAATATATATTTTCATGTTGAATTAGTTTTAATTTTGATATAAAACAAAATGTAAATATTTTAATCGGCATTGAACTATTGATCGAATATCCACCGATGAAACATCAGTTAACGAATACAACAAAAGCTTGAAGAAATTTTGTGGAAAGTTTTACGCGGGGTCTATAACAGAAGTCGTAGTCTTAAGTCGTAAAAAATTAACCATTCAGTCGAATATGAGAAGAATAATCGATTATGATTGGTCAATTTTCTACGACTCAAGATCCTACGATCGTTAAGGTGAAATCACATGGTGCTGAAAACGAATGCGTCATAGAAGCAATCAATCAGCATTATTCTGCGTTATTCCGAATAGTGCTAATTGGTTGTTTCAATGATGCATTCTCTATTCCGTAGTAGTTTTCTGCACCGTGTGATTTCACTCTACGATTTGTAGACCTCGCATTAATGCCTGTTCTACAATAGGGTGGCAAGCCGTTAGCTGTAAGAAATTGGCCAATCACAATTAAGTGTAAGAAGAATAATCGACTATGATTGGTTAATTTCTTACGGCTTACTACTTACGATTCTATTGTAGAACAGGCCTATAGCCTGCAGTACATGATGCTTATTTTCTTGCTGGATTGCTAGCAGGATTAGAATCTTGCCACCGTATTGGCTGCAATACTGATAGTGCCATCCCATATACGGAATCGGAACGACGAAACAGATTTTTTACTAGAAATGAGTTCACTAGTACTCTCCATTCTGTAAGAAGTTTTTCTACTGTAAAAAGAAACCATCGAAATTATGGCTAGAACGATATCACAGTATAGGTAAAAACAGTAGTTTCATTCAGCCATAAATAGAGGCAACATTTCTGCGATTATTAACATGGCGTATCAAATCAGTTCCCCTATTCCCTAAGATTTTTGCTCTTGTAGGTGCTCATGCGCAATTTTCAATATGAGACTACTGTTCTTATATATACTGACAGTATAAAGACAATATGGGGTGTATTCAGAATGACAACCGCTCATTAAGCGCTCTTTTATCTGATTGGTTTATATTTTAGGATCTAATGAAATATGTCAATCAGACGAAAGAGCTTATTGAGCGCTCAGTGAGCGATTGTCATTCTGAATGCACTCATTGAATCAACAGAATGTCATGTCGATTGCAGGCTATGTTGATACAGCTATTATTGATGTGGTTGAGAATTTGACAACTTCGAAGAAAATTAATAATAATTCTTATTTTTTAATACAACATATTCTTATACATACGTAATTCAATTGATGTCAACAATTCTTCAAATAATTCCAATGTTATTCTGAAATAATTGGAGATCTCATGATCGATCGTTTGCATTTCAACGACTAAATTGTCAACACTTGCGTCTTGAAAATGCCTTGTTCTTTGTGTAAACATTGGTCCGTATTTAGAACGCGCTTTTATCGATAAAAGCGCGCTTGTATCTCTGAAATTCTATAGTATACGTAACGTAAATTATAGCATGTTAGCGCGCTAACATCGCTGTAAGCGCATTCTAATAAAATACGAACCATAGACTATAACCAGAATTTTCATTTTCTTGTATATTTCTACTGTTGCAATAGAAAGTTATAAGCAAAATAAAATTTTCGCATATTCTTATAGCGTTTTTCACTGGCAGAGCTATGCGCACTCTATGCACTTTAAAGCCGTTGTACGCAAATCGATATAAAGATGTACGTTTAATAAAAATATAGAAATGAATTAAACCACAAAACCTTTAATACATTTTATTATGCTATTTGATAAAATATATTAGATATTTTATTAATTGAGATCTCTCACTTTTACAGTCAGAATAAGGGGCTCCGCACAATAAAACGAACAAGAAACAGAGAACAGAGAATAAGAATTTCAATTTATCAGAAACTGTGTATTCCACAATACATGATTTTTGATTGTTGAAATTCGTATTCTCTGTTCTCTTTTCCCTATTCTTTTTATCGTGCGAAGCCCCTAAGTTAATGTACAACAGCTTTAATGCGCACTGAGTGCGCACCAGTTCTGCCAGTGAAAAATGCTATTACATACCGGAATAGCACGCCAACTTAGCACATTTCTTGCCTTTCGCAATAATTTTAATATTAGTAATAATACTACTTCTTTATCTATCATTGTATTGGGTCATCTAAAAAGTATCCGCGGTTTTTAGATGACCCAATAGATTTACAAAAAAAGTTTCTGAATATTCAATTTTTAGATTCAACCAACTCAGCTGAACATGCCGTTCCATAAGAGGCTTCGCACAATAAAAGAAACAGGGAACAGAGAACAGAGAATAAGAATTTTAATCTATCAGAAACTGTATATTCCACAATACATGATTTCTGATAGGTTAAAATTCTTATGCTCTGTTCTCTGTTCCTTTTATTGTACGGAACCCCTTAAAAATTTCTCTATCCATTCCATATAGCCGGAACGCACTGGAATTTTGGTAACAAAATATATTTTATTCTTATAATTCAGTATTTTTGAGTATTTGAAATAAAGTTATAAATAAGATAATTGCACAAATTATGCATATTACTGCTTTAATCCCATTAAAATAATAAAATATCGATTAAATTAAACTAATTTCGGTTTCACTAATGCCGATCAAGCTTAATCGTATTAACTGTCAACCGCAATTGGTCGATTCTACTAAACAGCAAAACACACGCGATTGGTCAGTCAATGGCCGATTAAGTTAACTAGTGTTAATGAAATTGGCTTTTAGCTTGTGACTGAAACGACATTTCGTTCATTTCCATTCCATTCCGGCTACATGGGACGGGAAAAGGAATTTCTCATGGAATGGAATTGTAGTAAACTCAATTTTTTTAATAAGAAATCCGTTCCGTCGTTTTGATTCCGTGTACAGTCGGTCACAGAAAGGTTGCAACACCTTTTTTCGATGGGTTTCGGAATGCTGCGTGCTCATCGAGCGATTGGTTCTTCTTTCATCCACAAATAAGAACTAATCGCTCGTGAATAGGCTGCATTCCGAAACTCATCGAAAGAAAAGTGTACTCTGCACTGACAGCATCGTAGCCAATACAGTGGCAATATTCAATCCAGCAGGAAAACGAGCATCGTGTGCCGCTGGCTTAATTTACGCTGGCTTAATTACGCTGTCTACAACAGAAGGTTATAACGGTCGTAGAATCTATTGCACAGAATTATTGTATACGAAATTCCGTAACAGTGACCGTAAAGCAGGGAGCACAGACTCTTACATAACACATAAAACATAAAGCATAAGAAAATCAACCAATCAGAATCCTTTATCTTACGGAAAGGAAGGAAATAGAGCACTTTGATTGGTTCATTTTTTTATGCCTCATGTGTTATGCATTATGCAAGAGACTGTGCTCTCCGCTTTATGATGTGGATGTTTGTACGAAAACTATGTTCATGTCCACTAAGAAGGCCTGACTCGAAGCTTTTTGGTCGGCCGCGGCGTTTCGTCCCGGTCCCACACTACTAGATTCATCAGTAAGGCAATGTAGTGTGGGACCTGCCTTAGACGCCTGGAATAAATTTAGATTGATGTTCTATTTAAAGGGAATTCGCGTGGCTCCACAATGGTATATACACAATTTGCATAGCCGCATAAATATACGCATAAAGAAAATTATTCAATCGTATTTCTCTTACAAAGTCGCACGTAAAATGTGATTTATAATTATATAATAATTTTCTTTATGCATACATTTATGCGGCTATGTAAGTTTATGTGGATCAAAGACGTAGAGCATAGACTGCTCGATCGTATCTAAGTAGTATGGTCGACAAAAATGAGAGAGAAAGATGGAAGATGGCCAATCTTTATCTTTTTTGAATCAACAATATAACGAGAGAGAGAATAAGAGGGAGAGATAACACTGTTACGGTACATTACTATAGCGATATGCGGCGCAATTCGTTGGCATGGTGATGATGGATGTAAATTTTGTACATAATCCAACACGAAGTCGACTATAAGTTGATCGGAGAAGTCAAGAGTCGACTTGAAAGTCAGCCCGAATGTCGACTAATAGTCGACTAATACTTGACGAATGTCTAAAAAAGAGTACTGTACGACTACTGTAATCGACTATAAGTAGACTGGAGAAATCAAGAGTCGACTTTTTAATCAAATCTAAATGTCGACTATTGTCTCGAAAATAATTGACTATTATTAATCCAGTTAACTAAAATTGACAAATTATCGAATAATCAATTTCTGTATGGTTAATGTTCCACTTCTTTGTTAAGTTATTGGGCACGACTGAAAGATATGACAACTGAAAGATATCTTATAATTATTAGTGCCCAATAAATGAACACAGAAGTGGAAAAATTAACTATCCAAAAATTGACTTATTATGAATTATTCGGTAACGTATTATCAATTTTGATTAGCTGAGAAGACTTATAATAAATTTTATTTTCCAAAGAAGCACAATATACTCATGTAAACTCTTATTGTCATATATAATCAGTTATACATCAGTTGTACAGGAATGAACATTTTGAAGAAATTTATATAATAAATACAACTATTTTAATACAACTATTAGCGATAATATTGTTCTATAATAAATTACCCAAACACGTTTTTGAAAATGTTCATGCAAAACAGAATTATTATTATTTACGCAGGTAAAACAAAATAGACAGGGTAATGCGATGATGCAATACAAAATATACATTTTGCTATATATACATTGTTCGAGACAAAGCGAAACAGACAATTTTTTGCAGATTCGGTGTACGTGCGACATGTGGATCGGAAGCTTCTAGAAGAATTCCAAGTGTTTTTAGAGGTTTCCAAAACACAAACTTGGCCATCACATCGTCAATAAAGTCGAAGTTAAGTCGCATGTCGTACGTCGTTTCAACCACTATAACGGCAAGCTAACTTAGATCAGTCGCAGCGCACGCGCGCTCGCGTGACGCGAACGCGTAACATGCGTACCCCAATCAGGATTCCTAATTTATCGGGCGCGCATGGCAATAGCATACCGCTTGGCCATCGCGCTCGAAAATCGCCAATCGCTGTCCGAAACAGGGGATCATCTGAAATTTTTCAATTTTTTGAGAATCTCATAGACGATTATAAAAGGAAGCCTTTGTCCTTCAAAGAGGATAAAAGGCAAAATCGAGCAGCAATGTTTCTCTTCGCTGTTCTCGGTCAGAGTCAACGCTTTGCTACAAATGCAATCGCTTGGGAGACGCTCCGCCGCCAGAAAACCGTCGCGTCCGATTCGCGATCAAGAATTCGCATAAATCGAACTTCAGCTAAAACGTCTCACACAAAATTTTCTCGCTACCGCTCTCGCTTTAACTCGCTCTCGAACATTACTGATCCTTCGAACCGGATTCGTCTTCGCCGAATTTATCGTTCGTTCGGGAATACCATCGCGTTCAGTGCGCGTATTATCTAAAGGAATAGAAAGAGAACGTAAGTAAGTGAAATTATGATTGACGAAATGAATACCTTGCTGACCGCTCAGAGTGACATCCACGGTCGCATGGCCAGATCAGTGGCCAATTTAAAGAAGATGGGGATGGCCAACATCACTTTCCACTCCGTCGAAACCCGCTCAGCGTTTCTCGATTAACTGTGGACGAAGTTCGAAAAACAACACGAGCGCAACGTTTTTTTGGGAGCAAGAAAAGGAATCTTCCGCCCCAGTGTACATCATGCGAGACGAGCAATGATGCGAGGAAATCTTTGCTCGAACTCACAGCCGCACCGCTACAGGAAGGTACGTCGTGCGACTGCCATTTGCCGCGCCACCAGCAGCACTCGGTGACACTCGCCAATCAGCCGAGCGACTGCTCACCGCCATGGAGCGACGGTGCGAACGCGACGTTCGATTCGAACTCCTATATCACGTCTTTCTAAAAGAATACGAAGAGTTGAATCACATAGAGTTAGTGCCAAAGTTATCGGATTCACAAGCAAAATGCTACCTACCTCATCATGGAGTGCTCCGAGAAACGAGCGCGTCGACCAAACTCAGAGTAGTCTTCAACGGATCTCAGAATACAAGGTCCGGTAAGTCACTAAATACTCAGCTATTAGTCGGCGCTAACTTGTTGCCATCGCTCATGTGCTGATGGCGGCACTGATACGCGATCGTGACGGACATTGAAAAAATATACCACCAAATTCTTGTGGCGCCTGAGGACAGAGATTATCAACGCATTCTCTGGCGTCACTCACTCAACGATCCGATTCGCGAGTATCGATTGTACACGGTGACATACGGTCTGTCGTGCGCGCCATTTCTCGCTATCCGTACACTTCGTCAGCTCGCCGACGACGAAAACGCAAGATTTCCGCGAGGTTCCGCCGTACTGAGACACAACTACTACGTCGACATCATGACCAGAGCACACACTAAAGACGAGACAATCGCGAAGCAATCCGAGCTCCGTCAGCTGTGCATGGCGGGTTCCCGCTGAAAAAATGGGCTGCCAATCATCCTACAATTTTCGTCGGCATTACGGCGGATCCTCGTCTCGCTGCTTTGCCGTGGGGGAGTCATGCAATGCTGGGCTTGCAGTGGCATCCGATCGACGATACATTCACCTTTTCAATTCAGAGCCGCTCCGTTGAAAAATTCACCAAGAGGAAGATTTTCTCGGAGATCGCGCGTTTATTTGATCCGCTCGGATGGTTGACACCAGCAGTGTTCCGCGCAAAAATCCTGCTTCAATCAACGTGATTGCAAAAGCTAGACTGGGACGCCCCGCTCCCTTAAGCAGACTTGTCTAAGTCTGCCATTGGAGTCGTTTCCTTGAGGAACTCTCAAGGTTTGAACAGCTTCGAATCAATCGCTGGTTGAACACGGGCGCCAAGAACGCGAAAGTCGAACTGCACGGATTCGCCGACGCGTCCGAACGAGGGTACGCAGCTGTGGTGTATCTTCATGTCATCAGCACTCATAATGTCAACGTTCTCCTACTAGCGGCAAAGAACAAGGTCGCTCCGATCAAGCCGGTGTCCTTGCCGCGATTGGAACTGCGCCACCGCCTTGCTCACGAAATTAGTCTCACACGCACGTACTGTTTTAAGCCTGTCCACAGCTCCAGTAACTCTTTGGTCCGATTTCAAGGTCATTCTCTACTGGATTCAAGGTCACGCCTCTCGATGGAAGACTTACGTGGCCAACCGCGTGTCCATGATACAAGAGGCACTTCCAGAAGGACAATGGCGTCATGTTCCCGGAAGGGACAACCCGACTGCGCCTCTCGGCGGGTAACATCAGGGAGAGCTTATGGATCATCCATTCTAATGGTCAGGCCCCTCTTGGCTGCTCAAGGACAACTCCACTTGACCTAACGCACAGCCTGAAGTTCCATCAGAGGAATTGCTCGAGCAACGCGTCCACTCTTGCACTGTCACGTCAAAGGTGGTCACGGAGTCGGAACTCCGATTCTCCTCACTTCATCGGCTCCTGAAGGTCACAGCGTGGTGCCTACGTTGGGCTGCGCCCAAGGAGGATGCCAACAAGAGAAGGAAGTCCGAAGTCGACCTTGACATCCGATGAGCTCGATGCTGCACTAATAGACAATGGATCCGAGCAGTTCAGGCACTGCATTATCCACACGAGGTCACTGCCGCAGAGGGTCAACGCTCAATGCCACCTCACAGCCTCGCAGTTGCCTTGAGTCCCTTCATCGACAAACAAGGGGTGCATCGACTGAAAGTCGCCTGAAGCACGCAGTTCTTTTTCCGGACGAGCGGCATCCGGAGCGGCGATAATCATTTCGCCGCACTCACACCTCGCACGCCTCTTGATATCATCATGTCACCGCCGAATGGAGGAGTGCAGTTGACTCTAGGCCTGTTGCGACTGCGGTATTAGATCTCTCGAGGGCGAGCTATAACAAAATACTGGCTGCATTGCGTCACCTGTACCAGATGGAGAGGAGCCACGTCGCAAGGTAACCTTCCTCAAGGACGCATAACTCTTGCACGTCCATTTCTCAGAATCGGCAAGGAATCCAGTAGCACTTCAACTCATCTTCCGCACCTCACTTCGGAGGGAAGCAGCAATAAAATCGACGAAGTACCATCTTCGAAGAGTAATCGGCGACGCCACGCTTACCTATGAGGAGATGAGCACTCTCCTAGCTCAGATAGAGGCCTGTCTGAATTCTCGACCCTTGCTGGCTTATCTGACGATCCCGACGACCTCTCTGCGCTCTCTCTAGGACTGCTCATCGGAGCTCCGCTGCTAGCCATTCCAGAACCGTCGCTCACAGAGAAGGCAACGAGCTCTCTCTCTCGTTGGCAGCATCTTCAAAAAATGCGTGATCATTTTTAAGAAAGGTGGTCACGCGAGTACCTGCATTCTTTGATCTCACGCTCGAAGTGATGCAAGGTAAGCACTGCGCCTCAGATTGGCTCATTGTGCCTCATCCACTTTCAGAGACGTCACTGCCAAGTAAATGGCCTCTAGTTCGCATCACTAAACTGCACTCAGGAGAAGACGACCCGAATGACAACTGTTCGCACAGCTTCTTCCGAGCTCATCCGATCTCTCAAATTGGTGATGCTGTCTGGACCTGCTGCCTTGACCACTCTACACGCAGAGCAGTAAAACTACACATTGTATCAAACCGCGCGATCTTCTTCAATGTACTCGCGTCAGTCAAAGCGCGTGTAATCACAGTAATGTTCGCATTGATCTTATTTACTTTTTGCAATTTTCAATGATGCGAATTTTTCAATTTCTTGATAATAATATATTTATCGCTTAATGCAATGTACTATACACTGTTTCATTTTCGCCATTTAGTTTCGAAATTATTCTGATTATGTTCGCAAATATTGCGCAACCAATGCTTTGTAATCACGATTATCCGCTAATTCCTTTTAATTGATGTCATAGCTAGATTATATGACCGCGTCTGCGTCATTACATTTCTTAAACAATTTCATATTGCTGTAAACTTAAACGTCTCCGATCATGCGTAAGCACAGGCTTCCGCGACATCGTGCGCTGTACGCGCAAACATCATCAGCCTGCGCCACCTGAAACTCCGCGATCTCCCAAGTAATTAACCGAACTCGCGACATCTGTACGCTTGCCAAGCGTGAGCGTTAATTTCGTCACTGTGTGACAAGGCGGGATGTTCGAGATATAACTGAAACAGACAGTTTTTTGCAGATTCGGTGTATGTGCGACATGCGGATCGGAAGCTTTTAGAAGAATTCCAAGCGTTTTTAGAGGTTTCCAAAACACAAATTGGCCATCACATCGTCAATAAAAACATAAGCTAAGCCGCATGTCGTACATACACAAATTTCAACCGCTATAACGGCAAGCTAACTCAGATCGGTCGCAGCGCATGCGCGCTCGCGTGACGCGAAACGCGTAACATGCGTACATCCCAATTAGGATTTCTGATTTAGCAGGTGCGCATGGCAATAGCGTACCGCTTGGCCAATCGCTGCCCGAAACAGGGGATCATCTGAAATTTTTCAATTTTGTGAGAATCTCATAGATGATTGTAAAAGGAAGCCTTTGTTCTTCAAAGAGGATAAAATCGAGCAGCAATGCTTCTCTTCGCTGTTCTCGGTCAGAGTCAACGCTTTGTTACAAGTGCAATCGCTTGGGAGACGCTCGCTCCGCCGCTAGAAAACCGTCGAGTTCGATTCGCGATCGAGAATTCTCGTAAATCGAACTTCAGCTAAAACGCCGTCTCATTCAAAATTTTCTCGCTGCCGCTCTCGCTTTAACTCGCTCTCGAAGATACATATATTTTTTCATTTAAGTACAAGAAGCTCTTACAAGAGATCAAAGTTAGACGGTGGGATAAATATTTCTACTCTTTCATATATTTCACATAACATATATTTTATTTCGTAACGTTTGAAATAATGGTAATCTCATAAATTAATTTTCGATCATCAATTTGCTATTAGCATCTTATGTATAAAGTGTAAAAAACTTATTGCGACAAATATTATCAAATATAGCCAGGGTTCAACCAGATTTCTCGATCTCTGGTCAGATATGCTTAATCTTTTAACTTCTGAAGATTGGGTAATATTTTGCATTAATCGATATGTATACAGAGTGTCCCATAACAATTAATTAATATTTCAGAGAGTGAAAGAAAATGAATCTTTGAACTAAAGGTTCCTTTGCTAATTTTGACTTAGATCATTACTTAAGTTATTAACTATTAAAGTTGATCGCAATCATATAGCACGCAGACGGAGTATGCAAGAGCATACCATGGGTATGCCAAGGGATTCTTCGCGCTTGCTCCCGCAATGTATTATTTCGACTGAAACTTATTCTAATTAATTAAAAATTATTCTAATTTTTCATATTAACAAATCAATCAATCAATCAATCAATCAATCAAGTCTGAGCCAAAGGAATTTTTAGTTCAAAATTTCATCCTCGTTCACTCCTTAAAATATTAATTAATTGTTTTGGGATACCCTGTTTAGAGAGCATACGCATACATGGCAATACATGGCAGCATGTGTATAAATATTTTCTTATATAAATATAATTATACTTATAGTAACTATATTCTTAATCTATTAAGTCGATGCAAAAATAATGTCGGTTTTTAGTCTTCAACTTTAAATAATATTTCAGCTCGTAGCATACTTTATTAATCGAAATAAAAACCGTTATTGATATAAATAAGTAGTGCGGAATCTACGCTTTAAAAATGATATTTATTAATATGGACACAAATATAACTTAAGTTACTAAACATTTATAATAGAAAATATAATACAGATTTAAGGGGAGTCAGTGCGAATGTATCGATACATTTTGACGATTTCTAAGTTTCATCACAACATGTTTTATACAAATCCTTTTCATTTATTCAATTGTATTATACTTAACTGCAGTGTTATATGGAGATTGAGAACACAATCACTTGTTAACCAAGAAGACAGGCAATTTCTTTATAGGATGTTTGTGTTTTTTTCACTTTCCGACTAGATAGAAGATTGATAATATCTTCTTATATTTTCAAAGATAAGAAAATATTGTTTGTTAGTATATTAATTATTGTATATTTACTGAAGATGATTAAAACCGAACATTCAAACTAACATTTTTTAATACACATTATACTATTAATGATTATATAAGTATAAATTGCTTCACACTTCTTACTGATTGATCGTGCTGATTTCAAAGTAGCCCCCTTAAGTCTGTATTATATTTTTACAATTATTAGGAGTCCTATTTTATATATATTCTTTATTTTAAATTGTCATTTATAATAGAATAAAGCATCAAAGTTTAAAACAGAAAAAACTGACATTATTTTGCATCAATCTATATATTATATATTATCATATATATTGCATCTGTATTATAAAATTTATTTTCTACTTTGTATTACTCTTATTCTATCACTGGCCTGTCGCATCCACTCTTGCATGTACCTTTTTACTTCAACATTTGTTGTGTTTTTTATTTTGATAAACTGATTCTAGAAAACGATGAAATGGATACGAACGAAATGAGTAAGTATAATATTGAATAATACTTTGTCCAAGTATCCGTTTATCTTTTTTCCTCTTCTTTCCTGAAGAGAAGAAAAGCCTAGTATGTACACAAAATATCATTCCTTGCGACTTACTTTGACGAATTAGCTAACAGTTCTTGAAACCTCGAACTCTTAACAAGAAAAAGACTATTGCACTTGATTGCACTGATTAAAATTTCGGTATCTCGGACGGCTCAGATCTTCGGAGTCGGAAATCTTGGTACACACACGCGCGCACGTACGCGCGCACGCATGCACACATACTTTATTACGAGAATGTTTAGTATACAAATATAACAGTCTACACAATATAGCACCTCCGAAAAAATTTGGTTTAATTTTTTAGTAAAACTTAATTTTATTAACCATTTACTCTACTTTTCTCTTATAAATTAAAAAAAAAATTAAGCTTTGTACGAACAAAGCTTTGTACGTATCACCATACGTACCAACGTACCAACTCTCACCATGAGTGATACTCATGTTTAGTCCGATTTCCTTATCACGAGTCTCACACGATATTGTAGGCGAAAGAGTTAATTATATTTTATAGAAAGAGATCCAACCTAATCTAATGTGGATGTAAACTACATAGCAACGTCCACTTTTCTTACGTGATACATCGTCCACTTTTCAAGGTTGGAGATGATAAATCAATATTTGGTTCATATAATCATATATATATTACATGTAGCACGAAAGGAACAAAGAATAAAAGAAAGAGAACAAAGAATAAAAATTTCAATGTATCAGAAATCATGTATTGTGGAATACACAGTTTCTGATAGATTAAAATTCTTATTCTCTGTTCCCTATTTCTTTTATTGTGCGGAGCCCCCAACGCCGCTTAATATCACAAGGCAGAGCGACACTTTTTTCTACTAGATTCCTTCATTTCGTGCAAAAACGCAAAGATTGAATAGAATATAGAATTTATTCATTTCAGCTTATAAATTTGTCAAGAAGAGGACTTGATTTACAATTTCTTTCCTTATCACACTCATCCATCCACACATACATACCAATACAATAATTTTGTTTTCTGTTTCTTGCTTATTGATTAAAAAGGCAAGAGACAAACAGCAAGAAACAGGAAACAAAGAGTACATTATAGAATTAGCCTAAAAATAAAAAAAACATTACAAAGTATGTTACCCTAAAATCATATATTACCCTTCTTTTTTTTACAAAATTGTGGAGCCGTTTTACTGACTGCCTTTTATCAAATCGGCGTTGCGGGGATCTGCCATTTGGTTCAATTGGAAGCAAAAACGAAACATTTTTTTTCACATAATACAATATTTATTAAAGAAGTACATACGAATACTTTGAGATATAAAGATTATGCGTTTCGCGGGTTTCCTCCGTGTCCAGATCCATTCTTTCCAAAGAATAAAAAATGCATAATATAATCTTTATATAGAGCACCCGTGGAAGACTTAAGAAAAATACTTCGAGATATACATTTTGATATAAAAATGAAGAATGTTTGAAAAAAAAATCTTATTTTTAGTAACAAAACTTTCTTTTTTCAAATATTCATCATTTTCACAAAAATCAATATTTGGAAGTATCCGTTAGCATTCCTTTAGTAAATATGAGGTCAAATCAATAAGTACCCGTATTTCAAGACAGGCGATGTTGCTGATACAAGTTAGCATTACCATCGTGTACTACCATCTTTCAAACGACGCCATACAAAATTTCAGAGTGATTCATGCAATAATCTTGATTTGACAGCAATTCGTAGTGAGCGTGTTTGATGTTTTCCGATACAATGGAAAAAGAGCAATATCGATCCGTGATTCGTTTCTTATTTTTGGATGGAAAAACGTGCGAAGAAATAAAAACGTTGTGGATGCTGTCTATGCGAACTCTTCGCTATCTATGACAACCGTCAGATATTAGTTCAACGAATTCAAACGTGGTCATTCGTCTGTTTTTGATGAGGAGCGCCCAGGTCGCCCGGCAAACGTGGTTACTGAGGAAATCGTTGAAAAAGTGACATGATTCTCGCTGATCGCCGAACGAAAGTGCATGAAGTAGCAGAAACCGTAGGCGTATACGGAACGGCATTCAATATTTTGCATGATAACTTGGGAATAAAAAAGCTGTCGGCCCGATGGGTGCCGCGATCAGGACAATGCACCGCTCACTCCTTCGCAGTCGCCACAGCCAAATTGATCGAATTGCTACGAATTGCTGCCGTACTCGCCGGATTCTCCTCTGTAACTTCTTTTTGTTTCCAAACTTGAAAAAAATGGTTCGGTGGAAAGAAATTCACGTCGAATGAGGAAGTCATCGCCGAAACAGAGATCTATTTTGCAGATTTCGACAAATTATATTTTCTAAAGGGTTAAAAAAATGGCAGAAGCGTTGGCAGAAAAGTGTATCCTTCTAAAAGATTACGTTGAAAAAAAAAAATTTTTGTGAAAAACTTGCGTCTTCATTACTAACACGGTACTTATTGATTTGCCCTCATAGAAAAAGAATATTTCATTTCTTGTACCTATTCCAACCGAGTGGTCCCCGCAACGTCGATTTGACAATAGGGCAATTAGTGAAACGGCACCAGTGTCACAATTGTGTTAAAAGAAAAATAATAATAAATATAAAATTTTTATCCTCAAAGAATTATATTGCAAATGCTTTAAAACAAATTTTGTTTCCTTTCCATTGTTTTTCCAAAAAAAATGTTTCCCAAAGTAATTTATAATTTTAGATTAAAGATGGTGTAACCCTTTAATTGTTAAATTTAATTTCATTATAACATACTTAACATAACATCTTAAATTAAAAGTATATATTGGCCACGAGGATACTTTCACACTCACAAATTTTAATGTTACGTAATTCGTAGAAGTATGCACTATAATAATATCTAATACATCTTATTCCAATTAATATTTAAAATATATAGGAAAGTAGAGAAAAAGAGTAATATTTTGATAATAATATCGCGTGTTGCATCGACAACCTGAGATTCTTGAGAATGTAAGAATACGAGAACGTTCATCGTGTGGATTCTATATTGCACTAGTAAACGTCAAGCTCAATTAATTAATGTGGCTGAGTAAATAAAATGCTCGGACAGTATGCTGATAGTCTCATGCGAAAATCCTGTTTTTCCCTTTTTTCCCCCTTTTTTTAATATACTTTTGTAATATAAGTAGTTCAAATAATTATCTGTATAAGGTCAAATAATATATTTTCGTATAACAATTGCAATTATTTGTGTACCTTAAAATAAAAAATTGTAGGAAAAATAATGATTCGACATATATGATATGTATTCGACTTAATCGATGAAAGATTCATATAAAAAAAACATCTCTCTTACGTAGACCAAAAGGAAAGTTAAAACTAGAATAAATGAACATAAAATTAACATTACAAAATTAAATAGCGTTCACAATGTGCTCACAACATCAATTTGAATATTGTCACAAATTTAATTGGGATAATATTCAGATATTAGATATACAGGATTCTTTCAAAAGAAATTAATGTCAGAAATGATCTTCATAAAGAAACAAAATAACGGAATAAATAAACAAAATGACACGGAAAAATTACCAGAAGCATACTTGTTCTTGTTAAATATAACTTCTTCCACATAATTTCTAGAATTGTCCGCGGAACATAAATTGTATATAAATCGTCTCTTGGCTATATCGGCTGTGAGAGCGATTTTGAATGTTCGGAATCTGGCCAAAATGGAGAAGAGATCCTCTTGCAGTGTGGGCCCTACTCCCAATGTGTCGTTTAAAGATAGTTAGATCGTGGTCTTGTATAAGCCATCAAATACCACCCGGAGCTTGATAGTGAAACTCGTTTCATTTTATACAGCATGATGTGGAAGATAGAAAGTTGGAGAGCCTTGGCTTAGCATCGTGCTCCTGGTCACCTCCCTCATATGATTCAAGAGCCTGTATTCATCCATGAACTTCTTGTATTCATCGTACATGCGAGGTTGAGTGATGAGCCGCTTCTCCAACGATTTGAAACATTTCAGAGCGATGTCCTTGGATTCTCCCAATTCATCCAGTTTGTCTTGCCTTGTTGGCAACTTAACGATAAAAC
The DNA here is from genome assembly GCF_000204515.1 of Acromyrmex echinatior. The sequence continues at coordinate 326,510 of NW_011626983.1, forward strand.
GATTTTCTAAATTTCGCTTTACGCCTTGCAGGAATGACTCTTCACAGGCCTTTTCCTCGAGAGAAAATGATTTAGGAGTGGTATCATGTTCCACCTCCCAAAACCGATTTAAGGAGGTCGCTCCCTGAGTTTCAAGCGATTTGCTAGCTCCTTCGTTATGAAATTCATGAGAACCGTTGTCAAGTAATGCTCGACACGAATGAATTTGATTATTGGCATCGTATACACACATGGACAATTGCGATAGATAGTAAAATATTTACCGAACGATGATCTGATGTACATTGCGTGGCGACACATACTTGAGTTACATGCTTTCGCTTGATGCGTGTTCGATCTTAGATAATTGAGACATAAATGCGCTTTTTTCGCTGCCTTAATTCTATCTTCAACCGATAAACGCTTTACGAGAAATTCTTTACAATGATATGTGGAATGATTCTCCTTGCAAACAGCACAGGAAAGATTGGATGTAGCGACATTTGCGACAGACGTGGGCCTTGAATTGTTATTATGCTTTGATGTAATATTAGTTGTTACGTTATTATGAAATTTGCCATGTACTGATTCCAATGCTTAGCATCGGAGAGTCAAGAATTCTATTAAGCTCTTTAAATCTGGCAGCTCTTTTCCTTTGATGCTTAATTCCCACGCCTTGCTAGTGACTACATCCAACTTAGAAATAATAAGATGAATAATTAAATCATCCTAATAATCAGTAGGTCTTCCGAGGGCTTTGAGCGCGCGCAATGTTTAAGAAAAGTGTCTAATAATTCGCGAGTCATGCTGTGATTTTTCTTGCGTACAGCTGGCACTTCGAACAAAGCGCGAACATGCTTTTGTACAATCCATCTCAGATTGTCGAAACGTTCCTTGACCGCCGCCCATGCTTCATGATAATTGGCTGCAGTAGTCTCTATGGACTTAATCAGAGGCAGCGTCCTTTAAGATCTCAGGTAATGAAATTTTTCGATATCCGCTAAATCATCATTTGAATGAATTAATTGTTCAAAGGTATCCCTGTAGGAATACCAATCGTCATATGCTCCTGTAAAAATTGGCAAATCGATTTTAGGTAATTTAACACGCGTTTCTCTCGACCGCTTGTCCATTTGATGAAGTTGACGGAGAAGCATTTTTTTCCATACGCTCGATAAGAGCAATATAACAAGCCATTAACTGAAAATAAGAGGTTTCAAAACTGTCGCGCTGTTGCGCGTGCTGTTTATAGAGAACTCTTTTGTCGGTGATCGAGGAATCTGCGTTTTCAAGAATCTCTATACGAAATTGAGCTGCTTCAAATTGATTCCACAACTCCGATAATCTTTGCTTACGCTCAGTGAGACCATGCTGAGATCCGCAGTTGACGTCGAAAACGTCGATTGTCGATAAACGTCTTTAACCGTGTAATCGCGGACTTTATATGAGCTTTGATTAAAAAGGCAAGAGACAAACAGCAAGAAACAGGAAACAAAGAGTACATTATAGAATTAGCCTAAAAATAAAAAAAACATTACAAAGTATGTTACCCTAAAATCATATATTACCCTTCTTTTTTTTACAAAATTGTGGAGCCGTTTTACTGACTGCCTTTTATCAAATCGGCGTTGCGGGGATCTGCCATTTGGTTCAATTGGAAGCAAAAACGAAACATTTTTTTTCACATAATACAATATTTATTAAAGAAGTACATACGAATACTTTGAGATATAAAGATTATGCGTTTCGCGGGTTTCCTCCGTGTCCAGATCCATTCTTTCCAAAGAATAAAAAATGCATAATATAATCTTTATATAGAGCACCCGTGGAAGACTTAAGAAAAATACTTCGAGATATACATTTTGATATAAAAATGAAGAATGTTTGAAAAAAAAATCTTATTTTTAGTAACAAAACTTTCTTTTTTCAAATATTCATCATTTTCACAAAAATCAATATTTGGAAGTATCCGTTAGCATTCCTTTAGTAAATATGAGGTCAAATCAATAAGTACCCGTATTTCAAGACAGGCGATGTTGCTGATACAAGTTAGCATTACCATCGTGTACTACCATCTTTCAAACGACGCCATACAAAATTTCAGAGTGATTCATGCAATAATCTTGATTTGACAGCAATTCGTAGTGAGCGTGTTTGATGTTTTCCGATACAATGGAAAAAGAGCAATATCGATCCGTGATTCGTTTCTTATTTTTGGATGGAAAAACGTGCGAAGAAATAAAAACGTTGTGGATGCTGTCTATGCGAACTCTTCGCTATCTATGACAACCGTCAGATATTAGTTCAACGAATTCAAACGTGGTCATTCGTCTGTTTTTGATGAGGAGCGCCCAGGTCGCCCGGCAAACGTGGTTACTGAGGAAATCGTTGAAAAAGTGACATGATTCTCGCTGATCGCCGAACGAAAGTGCATGAAGTAGCAGAAACCGTAGGCGTATACGGAACGGCATTCAATATTTTGCATGATAACTTGGGAATAAAAAAGCTGTCGACCCGATGGGTGCCGCGATCAGGACAATGCACCGCTCACTCCTTCGCAGTCGCCACAGCCAAATTGATCGAATTGCTACGAATTGCTGCCGTACTCGCCGGATTCTCCTCTGTAACTTCTTTTTGTTTCCAAACTTGAAAAAAATGGTTCGGTGGAAAGAAATTCACGTCGAATGAGGAAGTCATCGCCGAAACAGAGATCTATTTTGCAGATTTCGACAAATTATATTTTCTAAAGGGTTAAAAAAATGGCAGAAGCGTTGGCAGAAAAGTGTATCCTTCTAAAAGATTACGTTGAAAAAAAAAAATTTTTGTGAAAAACTTGCGTCTTCATTACTAACACGGTACTTATTGATTTGCCCTCATAGAAAAAGAATATTTCATTTCTTGTACCTATTCCAACCGAGTGGTCCCCGCAACGTCGATTTGACAATAGGGCAATTAGTGAAACGGCACCAGTGTCACAATTGTGTTAAAAGAAAAATAATAATAAATATAAAATTTTTATCCTCAAAGAATTATATTGCAAATGCTTTAAAACAAATTTTGTTTCCTTTCCATTGTTTTTCCAAAAAAAATGTTTCCCAAAGTAATTTATAATTTTAGATTAAAGATGGTGTAACCCTTTAATTGTTAAATTTAATTTCATTATAACATACTTAACATAACATCTTAAATTAAAAGTATATATTGGCCACGAGGATACTTTCACACTCACAAATTTTAATGTTACGTAATTCGTAGAAGTATGCACTATAATAATATCTAATACATCTTATTCCAATTAATATTTAAAATATATAGGAAAGTAGAGAAAAAGAGTAATATTTTGATAATAATATCGCGTGTTGCATCGACAACCTGAGATTCTTGAGAATGTAAGAATACGAGAACGTTCATCGTGTGGATTCTATATTGCACTAGTAAACGTCAAGCTCAATTAATTAATGTGGCTGAGTAAATAAAATGCTCGGACAGTATGCTGATAGTCTCATGCGAAAATCCTGTTTTTCCCTTTTTTCCCCCTTTTTTTAATATACTTTTGTAATATAAGTAGTTCAAATAATTATCTGTATAAGGTCAAATAATATATTTTCGTATAACAATTGCAATTATTTGTGTACCTTAAAATAAAAAATTGTAGGAAAAATAATGATTCGACATATATGATATGTATTCGACTTAATCGATGAAAGATTCATATAAAAAAAACATCTCTCTTACGTAGACCAAAAGGAAAGTTAAAACTAGAATAAATGAACATAAAATTAACATTACAAAATTAAATAGCGTTCACAATGTGCTCACAACATCAATTTGAATATTGTCACAAATTTAATTGGGATAATATTCAGATATTAGATATACAGGATTCTTTCAAAAGAAATTAATGTCAGAAATGATCTTCATAAAGAAACAAAATAACGGAATAAATAAACAAAATGACACGGAAAAATTACCAGAAGCATACTTGTTCTTGTTAAATATAACTTCTTCCACATAATTTCTAGAATTGTCCGCGGAACATAAATTGTATATAAATCGTCTCTTGGCTATATCGGCTGTGAGAGCGATTTTGAATGTTCGGAATCTGGCCAAAATGGAGAAGAGATCCTCTTGCAGTGTGGGCCCTACTCCCAATGTGTCGTTTAAAGATAGTTAGATCGTGGTCTTGTATAAGCCATCAAATACCACCCGGAGCTTGATAGTGAAACTCGTTTCATTTTATACAGCATGATGTGGAAGATAGAAAGTTGGAGAGCCTTGGCTTAGCATCGTGCTCCTGGTCACCTCCCTCATATGATTCAAGAGCCTGTATTCATCCATGAACTTCTTGTATTCATCGTACATGCGAGGTTGAGTGATGAGCCGCTTCTCCAACGATTTGAAACATTTCAGAGCGATGTCCTTGGATTCTCCCAATTCATCCAGTTTGTCTTGCCTTGTTGGCAACTTAACGATAAAACGATTTTCTAAATTTCGCTTTACGCCTTGCAGGAATGACTCTTCACAGGCCTTTTCCTCGAGAGAAAATGATTTAGGAGTGGTATCATGTTCCACCTCCCAAAACCGATTTAAGGAGGTCGCTCCCTGAGTTTCAAGCGATTTGCTAGCTCCTTCGTTATGAAATTCATGAGAACCGTTGTCAAGTAATGCTCGACACGAATGAATTTGATTATTGGCATCGTATACACACATGGACAATTGCGATAGATAGTAAAATATTTACCGAACGATGATCTGATGTACATTGCGTGGCGACACATACTTGAGTTACATGCTTTCGCTTGATGCGTGTTCGATCTTAGATAATTGAGACATAAATGCGCTTTTTTCGCTGCCTTAATTCTATCTTCAACCGATAAACGCTTTACGAGAAATTCTTTACAATGATATGTGGAATGATTCTCCTTGCAAACAGCACAGGAAAGATTGGATGTAGCGACATTTGCGACAGACGTGGGCCTTGAATTGTTATTATGCTTTGATGTAATATTAGTTGTTACGTTATTATGAAATTTGCCATGTACTGATTCCAATGCTTAGCATCGGAGAGTCAAGAATTCTATTAAGCTCTTTAAATCTGGCAGCTCTTTTCCTTTGATGCTTAATTCCCACGCCTTGCTAGTGACTACATCCAACTTAGAAATAATAAGATGAATAATTAAATCATCCTAATAATCAGTAGGTCTTCCGAGGGCTTTGAGCGCGCGCAATGTTTAAGAAAAGTGTCTAATAATTCGCGAGTCATGCTGTGATTTTTCTTGCGTACAGCTGGCACTTCGAACAAAGCGCGAACATGCTTTTGTACAATCCATCTCAGATTGTCGAAACGTTCCTTGACCGCCGCCCATGCTTCATGATAATTGGCTGCAGTAGTCTCTATGGACTTAATCAGAGGCAGCGTCCTTTAAGATCTCAGGTAATGAAATTTTTCGATATCCGCTAAATCATCATTTGAATGAATTAATTGTTCAAAGGTATCCCTGTAGGAATACCAATCGTCATATGCTCCTGTAAAAATTGGCAAATCGATTTTAGGTAATTTAACACGCGTTTCTCTCGACCGCTTGTCCATTTGATGAAGTTGACGGAGAAGCATTTTTTTCCATACGCTCGATAAGAGCAATATAACAAGCCATTAACTGAAAATAAGAGGTTTCAAAACTGTCGCGCTGTTGCGCGTGCTGTTTATAGAGAACTCTTTTGTCGGTGATCGAGGAATCTGCGTTTTCAAGAATCTCTATACGAAATTGAGCTGCTTCAAATTGATTCCACAACTCCGATAATCTTTGCTTACGCTCAGTGAGACCATGCTGAGATCCGCAGTTGACGTCGAAAACGTCGATTGTCGATAAACGTCTTTAACCGTGTAATCGCGGACTTTATATGAGCTCTCTTAAGTTTTGCATCTGCTAATGGAAGTGTTTCCATTATGAAAAAACGCTAAATGTAATGCGTGATATTGACTACGTAGCAACTCAAAGCTGTTATAAAATTTCAATGTGACAGCCTGGCCAATGAAATGTAAGGTTTTATGAAGATGGCCGCCTGTGCCAGCACGAATCTAGCATCTTCTAACAACACAAAATGGCCGCTTTTGTGAGCGTGAGTGATAGCATGCAATATGGCTGCTCTTGTGAGCGAAAGTGATGCACGACAATATGGCGGCTCTTGTGAGCGAAAGTAACGAACGACAATATGGCTCTTGTGAGTGAAAGCAAAGACCTTGATATGCCGATGCCTATTGAATATGATGCGCCTAATGCGTTCTTGTGAATAAATAAAAAACTTTCTTACCTCGCAAAATGTATATGCCTGAGATAAGACTTGTGAATACTTGTCGTATGCTTATACGCTTGCACGTGGCCTCAGAATAGAAAATGTAATATGCATGTGAATGATACCTGTGTATCCGGCTCGAAGGACCAATGTTAGGGAGAACACCATGATGTCCCCGTTGCGCTATGTGGAGCGCTATTTTCTCATCGTCAGAGAATTTGTATCTCGTGCCTTATGGCCTGTCCGTGTCAGTATTGGCAGCGTGTGATAAAATATAATAAACTCTACATTGATATAAGACCTCTTTTATTGTACCGGAATTACACTCGCATCTTTTATAATAAAGTTAAAATAAAATACAAAAGTTAAGTAATTAAAACTTGTGCACAGTCGTGCACGTGCTATTCGCGAGGAGGTCGCACACGGAATCTTCCAGAAACTGACTGTGAAGCGCGGCGGTTACACGTAGGCAGCATAGTCGCGCGCATACCCTCCTCTTCGGTGGGCCCCATCAGCGACACGACACTATCATGCCGCAATCACGTTGCAAAGCCAATGGGCTGGTATCAAGCCTGCTAAGCTACACTAACACTGACGAGCGCCAACACCGTCTTTCATGATTAGAGTTAGATATTTTGTTTTCGATTCTTGAGCAATTCGATATTAGTTATCCAAGTCTTGGATTCCATAACTCAACTTATTGTTAACGCAAATATCATAATTTATATATATATCACAGTTAAATTAATTTTTTCAATTAAAAAGCTATTAACATTATTAATAAATTTTACATTTAGAATTTTACATAATAGAATCTGGAAATTATGTGTTTCAATAAGTTCGACTATTGTGACAAAAAAACCACATCTGGAGTATTTGATTTTATGGATTAAAAAAATTTATAATAACTTGAGTGTGTGTCAAGCTCTTCGAAAATATAATTGTAATTGAGCGTGAAAAATATTTTATCTTATATTATTATAACATGAATAAAATTTATTCGAAATTAGGTATTCTCAACATGTATGAAAGTTATAACACATTAATTTTGTAATACTAAAAATGGCCTGATATAAAGTCGAAACGTCTATTTTATTGTATTGTTTTTATTCTATGGTAATCTAATTACCATAATTATCATAATTAATAATTAAAATATAAATATTTCACTACTAACATTTTGCGCACGTAGTGTATGCCTTTTCAATCACATTGTTTTAAGTTTAATCACGTTTTGACTTCTATTGTTAAAAAAATATGTTTAATGGTGTTGCGTTTATGACAAATACGTTTTGTGTCGATCAATATTTTGTATATAAAATGTTTCTTTCTAATTATCACATCCGCATTTAAAATTCTGTTAATGAACAAAATTTCGAAAACAAGATTACTAATAATATATTATAAATAAAGATGATACCAATATAATTTTGCATTTTAGTGCACAATTGACAGCCTTCATATGTTGTGTAATTTTAAAATAATTTTTTATTTGCTTATTGAAAAGCGAATCGGTTTTTTGTTACAACTATTGCTTAAAAATTATACATACCAAAAATTTCAAAAATTATATGAAAATATATTTAATCTAATATATATGTTTACTATTAATTACAGTACTTATTTCCGATCTCACACCTTACGCGCTCGACCACGTCAATTTCTTGCGGATCGAATTTATGACCGCGATACATAATACCGGAATGGAAAATCATAAACAATTAATCTCCCATCAACTACCGCGTTTTGACATGATTTATAATATTCTGGATTAATAGAAAGGATATATGATTGTTACAATATTTTTCGGTCGCTCGACGCTTGCTTGAGTGAAACAGTAAGGTTCTCTCTCGTTCTCAGCCGACAAGGCAAGCAATAAGAACGTAGTGTAAAAAGGACAGAGCGATATAGTCGGCATGCTTCTAACTAACCAAGTCACACGGATACGGGCTCATGCTTGTGTTGCTACCGGTTGCGCCAAGCCGCCGGTGGCGCTGATCGCGTGCTGCAAGTGGTCCGGAATTCGCATCACTACTGAGCACAATTGTTCCGACACTATTATTTATATGGACTCAAGAAGTGTTAGAGGCAATCAGTCACGTTAACTCTAGTATTAGTAAGATCAATCAAGGATGTTTGTGCCTCGTCCAGAATATTTCGTCCCCCAACGGGGCAGCATGTAGACTCCCTCCGTGTTTACTCACTAAGAGAGGTTAAGCCAGGATTTAACGTGCCTTTTGATGTTAAGATCGATGAGGGGACCCTTAAACACTCTAGCCTTCCAGAGCAGAAAATCAAGCCTGGATAAAAGTCCCCAGCATTTCTATCTTCTACCACGGGGCAAGGAATGAGCGGTCGACCGCGCGCAGGTCCGATATCCCCGACGCCGGCATAGGGCATTTGGTCAACGGAGAACTCTATTGGAATGCCAAGGTGAGTACGACTCACCCTGAGCCAGGAAGTTGATCGTCTTCCCCTGGATTTGGAATGACGTTGGTAGGACCCTGTCGCCATTTCCCGCACTGACGTACAAGGTGGCATTTCGCAAGATTGAATCGCAGCCCCACTGACGCTGCTTCCGCCTCCACAGAAGCTAGCATCGCGGACCAAAAATGTCCATATAGAGCGTACCCGTCATCCGACTCGGCTGCCACGCGGACGACCGAATTGATGGCAAGGTTAAAAATAATTAGACTTAGCGACAATCCTGACAGACGCCCGACTGGATAAGGATTGGTGCTATGTGATCTTCGGCGGTTCGCACCCTTGTTGTGCAACCATCGTACATAGAGTCCCATATCGCTATGAGACCCCGTGGCATCGCGGATCTTATAAGCGCATTGCGGATTGTCGCGTACGGAATCGATCCAAATGCGTTAAACAGGCTCAGTCACGTGATGACTGCTTGACGCTTAGTGCGCTTGGCGTGCGTGAGGACTTCCTGTAGGACGAAGTTGTAGCACTCCTCGTCTCGCAGAAACCTTTTCTGTATGGAACAGAGCTTCTCGTGAGTGACCGTCCAGTCGGTCAATCGATCGACCAAGAGCGCGACGAAGAGTTTGGAGACGGTGTTCCTCAAAGCGAGAGGGCGCCAGTTCTTCAACATGCCCCGATCTGCTTTCTTATGTATCAACACAGTATTGAAGATCTTTCAGAACTGCTTCAAGCCGCAAGCAGATGTTGTGCAATGCTGTGAGAAGCCGCGCTTCCCGATCCCACTTCACGGAGGTCACGATAAGATACACCGTCGGGACCTAGCGCAGAATTATTCATACGCCGGAGCCAACGGTCCACCTTTCGCTCCGCGAGCGGGCCCAGAACTTCCTACGAACTCGGGGAAGGGGGGAGGGGTCAGGTCGTTCGGCTTCCACGCCGACGTCAGCCAGCTCTTCCCCGCCGTTGTATAGCCGCTCGAAATACTTCTGAATCTGACGTTTAGGCATCTGGCACTTATCGGCAGGTTCCTGGAGCACCTCTCGCACTGTTTTGCGACGGTTCACCCTGTATAACGCCTGTAAACGTTTGACCTGGCGCACCCAGCGTGCTTCTCCGCGTGCTTCTCCCAACGCTCTAGGGTCAGTCGGCATTGACCTCGGCCTACCGGCGCCCTCTCTTTCTGAATGTTCACCTTCCTTCACCCCCCGACGCGCACTCGTCTCCCATGAGCGTACCGAACGAGCGCAACACCAGTGGCCGATGCGTCCTCCCTGAAGAATGCCGCGACTGAAGTTGCGAACGGTCCCCAGGTCCTCAATAGTAGCGATGTCCTTAGCTCAATCGAGCAACGCGTCGCGGGCAGCCATCCGCTCATGTCGCATCATACGCTGCGACAAACGCAGGCGCCGGATGATTCCGCGACAGCTGACTGATAGGAGCGTCCGGACTGGTGATGCTGCCGACCGCCCTCACTACGGTTGGCTAGCGATGGCACGGTGGATGACGCGGTTGCTCTCCCTCGAGACATCACACCACGGACATTTACGGGAGCACTCGGGAGCTCGGTGTTTAACAGCACTTACTCTTGTTCCAGTATGAGACCAATGTCTTCTTCCTCTCGATCCTATGTCCCGCGACGACGTTCCGCCCCTACCGACAATATGTTACGGGGCAGAGTTCTAAATATTGTCGTTCTGGACATTGAAATTAAGACTGTTCTCATGAAAGTTCGTCGACGCCACATCAGCGTATATAGTGGGGCAGTGCGTGATGAACGAGATGATGCAGTGATTGGCGGGGACTCGGAGTTGGAGGGGGATCTATTGTTCTGTTGTTGCCTCTTCGCTCTTCTTTCCACGCTTACCGTCCATTTGCCATCTCACTGATTGTTCCCCTCGACGATGGGTGTCGTTGATGGCTGCGCCACGCCTTCTTAACGCCGCTCTTCTTGTCCTCGCTCAGGCTCCGATGTCGTAGGCCTTGGTAGAATGAGCGGGGACGTATTCTTGCCGCCTATTAGGGGTGGTGTTACGACCGCCACGCACGGCGACGTTACTTCTTCCCTAATGGTCGGGAGGATATTCCTTTGAAGTTAGGTAGTGGTCTAGTTTGTCTCCTCATGCCACCTGTGAAGCCTGTTATGAGGCTTCCATAGGTGGTCGTCATCATCGTGCACGTGGTGAGTGTTATCGATAGCGACGTCGCAGGCGAGATAGATATTAGTTTCTCGCCAGAGCTCCTCGATGGACTCTGGTGATTGGAGACAGTCTGTGGAGCAGGGAGCGTCCTCTCTGATTGGTCTCTCCTGATGTTGCGGCCCCCTGCGAATTGCGACGTCGAATTGCAGATGCCTCTAGACGATGCCGGTTATCATGCGCATTATCCAATAGAAGTGTGTTTTGAATACGGACCATACATTATATATACATTGTACGAGACTGCTAATATCTATTACAATAATTTTGTTTCTAATTGAAAGCAAATTTTTTAAAAAAGAGTACCGTATATATTTATGATTATTGGATTGTTTCATAATAATGTTATATATAATATATGTAAATATAAAATTAATCTAGAAATTACCTGATTCACACAAACTTCAGCGATCAGCAACAGCGTCTTATTTTAAATGAAAATAAAAGATTTTTTTAAAGAATTTAATTTGGGCACGCCCCTCCAAAATTGAATCTCTAAATGGTCTGTGGTCTAAACTATGGCTCTCCAGCAACCTTCACGCGGCAATCAAACAGAACGGTTAAATGCGCATGCCTCGAAATTGTTTCACTTAACATAACGCGGGATGACAAGAATATAATGGTGAGGGAAAGAAAATCAGGATATCAATTATGTATCTTTTTCGCTAGAGTGAAAATATAAAAAGTGAAAATTTTTTTGTATGATGTGTGTATATGTTGCAACTGCACTCACGAACGTGGCGCAATTTCGTCGCGCATTCGCAACTAATAACCTTCAATCTTAAGAATTTTCATAATGAGAATTTGTCTGACCTTAAAAGAACTCTACAGAAACTTTATCTTTACGCGGCTACTTCTGTGTACGGCGTGAGATCTCGAAACCGATAGTGGGGCGCCAGGCACGAGTGAGCGTGCCGTTCTTTCCTGAAATTAATTAGAATTAGATATTTTCCGAATAATATTCTACTGAATTGCGAACGTCGAAAGCTTTCGTAACCGACAGTTCAGTCCCGGAAATGGCAGAGGGAGCGGTTCGTGGCCAAGAATAGAGGATAGTTTGGAGAAATATTGAATAGGGTGATTGCAATAAATGACACAAACAGTAATTAATAAGAAGAATAACAAATTTATTCTGTTAATCTCCGACTCTCGTTCGTACACGTTCGCTAAAGTCGCGACAATAGCATGTGATGGAAATGCGTTAGATTAGCCTCACACGTTTTCTGATATGCTCTCAATAATGCGTAGCGATTACGCTAATTCTCAATGGTAGCTCACGCCACGCAAGAATACTTCGTGTAATATTACACAAGTAATAGTTCGGTTTGATAATCAAGACAAAAGAAAGATTGCTATTATAAATACGGCGTGATCTCGTGCTTGTCCGCGAGAATTTCGAACTGTCTTACAGAATTTCGGAAAGTAACACACGAACATCATGATACAAAATTCCGATACAAACGAGACAAAATATTATGCGACAATATTTAACAGAAATGATTAAGCTGTAGCTTAGACAGACGCGGAAAGTTATTATCCCGAAAATATCGTATACCAAATACACGTAGGAGATGGCGCGATTAGACACCATTAACGCGAAAAATCTGACGTAATTGCAACTTCATGTGCATTTCACATACGAAAACTGACAACGATAATTACGCGCGCCTCCCCGACATGAAAATTAGCAACTTTACAATTCAGCGGTGCTCATCTCACCCTGGTAGTTTTCCTCTAAGTCCTCTGTGCGAGAAATTCTAGCTAATTCTGCGTCCCTCACACGTGCTCGAGTTGCTCGCCACAGCACAAGTGCTGGGTAGTGATACTTACAGGGGCACGCAGTGATCGCAATCTCCACGAGGGAATCTTATCACGCTTAATTGGTGCGCGACCCTGCAAGCTCCGCGAATAACATGAGCCGCGTCATCTGTGTATCCTGCGTCCTGACGCACGAAATTCGACTTGATAGCAGGATTTCCTTCGGCCGCTTAGAAGACTCTCGGATCTTTGCTATACAGGAGATTCGCATCTCAGTGGCAGCATCAGTAGTCGGTGTCTCCGCTTCCGATCTTAGTTCCAACCTGAGGTCCTCCCTTGAAAGCTAGGAGACGGGACTCTCCATGAGCTCCGTCGTAGGATCTCCCGCCGACACTTGGGCGTAGAGTGGCTATCTCTAGCTGCCGCTCTCGTTATCTCTTTGCTATGCGCGTCTAAAATATTGTGTAGAACGACAGATTTGGAACAAAGTGAAAGGTATTAAAACATGGAGCGATATCACCTGCGTACTCCCTTTCTTATAGGATGCTGGATGCCCCAGCCAATCCGTCCTCAATCGTTCCTCTCCTGAATCTCGGTCCTGGCAGTCTTCTCTCTTCCTTCGTGGTCCAGTGAGACAATGCAAAATTCACAAGGTCATAAGGGAGCCGCCAATTATCCTATAAAAACTCGCAGTACGATAGCGCACAGAAACGGAAGACAAAGACCGACACAGAAAATCTGTTAATTGATCGGAGGAAGAACAAATATAATTAGACATCAAAGGAATCGATAGAGAGTTGCGCTATTGTATATACTGTGTCAGAAGAGATAAATGACACGTTAATTTTTATTACATGTCATTTATAAATAATTTTGATAAAACAAAATGAAATTGCTTTGAAACATTTATAAAAATGGATGAAAATTATGCTTATCCCCGTTGACAGTCAGTAAATAACAAAAAAAAATCCAAGGCGAATCAGCGTAGTAGATAGTACGCAATCATAAATCTTTATTCCAGAAAATAATACGTTTCAGTTCACTTTGGAACCATCCTCAGCAATACAATTTCAAAATATCAATCCCTTCCATATCCAAGAAAAAATCATCATCAGATTAACAGATTGATATATATAACACACACATATATATATATATATATATATATATATAACATTTTTATGAATTTTTAGTAATATAACATCAATTATGATAATAATTTTTTGTAATGTAGTCATAAAAATGATCAAGCTTTCTTATCGACTAATTCAATATTTATTGAATTGTACTACTGAACAACTATTATTAATTAATTCTTAGATAAAACTAAAACTACTAGGTTTTCAAGCGCCATGAGTACTAAATATGCATCACGCTATGAAGCTGTGTTCCTATGCACTCACCCAAAAATATCACAATTAGCGGCTGGTAAATATATGAAAAAGTCGAAATCATTCGTACAGTGGGTGCAGCGATATAATGTGACAAAAAATGTCGATGATTTACCGGAACGTGGCTCGATATGCAAAGTGGACAAAAAAGACGATAAAAAAATTGTGAATTCGCAAAATAGTGTTTCCGCAGAATCTGGCTTAACACTGCATCAAGGACAAGCAAAATTGAAGCAGAAAAGTTTAGAAATATCATATGAAACTATTCGAACCTATCTCAAGGCTAATAACATGAAATGGTGCAACACCACGCTGGTCGACCATGTTCTTACTTGACTTACTGTATACATAAATAATAACAAGTCTACATATAAAAACATTTTGTGTCATTATTACCTTTAATTAAGAATTTTTTAAATGGAATTATGTTCATTTTCATCACACGAATCTAATATTTCCATGTAAATAATATGGGATGCCATTTTTATCTTGCACTAAACGTTTTTTTTATTTGCCTGTACGTTTTATAACCATCGGTTCTGAATTGCAGTAGTTCAATTCAGTTCAGTTCTAATGCAATCCTCGAGCAGGAACAGAAAACAAACCTCAACATTTTAGATCTGAAAGAATACATCAATAGCAGAAAGCACTCACTCAACTGTTGAGTCCGCTGAACACAGCAAATTTAACTAAAGTAGCGATATTGATTAATAAATAGCGATATATTGCACTGAGAAAACTAATACAACACTAATACGTACCTCTTTCACTAACTATTCGTATGTTTTTAACTTGTTTCTATACAAAATCAGCTAAAAACGAATTTTATCAACGCCAAAAATAAAATTTTTACGATTTTCAATGACGATTTGCAAATTGAAATAATTTAAATAATAGTGACTATATTATGAATAATATTACATCGTTTTAAATTCTTGTAATTTCCTAAATCAGTTTTATTTATATTATTTTTTTTCTCTTAGTATTTTCATAATATGATTTAAATATATATATTAGGAGTACAAATTAGTTCGGTCCGTTTTCCAAAAGATGGCTCCGGCTGTTGTAAATGGTTCATAGTGACAGCTGATTTTGGCGTTTTCAGAGAGGTTAGACATCTGCTAATAATATTCAGTTTATATCGCTTTGAGTTTCATACAAAAACCTTGATTTTTACTGTCTTTGAAATGTCGAATTTTGTGTTAACCAAGCAGCATTTGCGGGAGGTTCTAATTTTCTGTTTTAATTGGAAGAAAAGTGCAGCTGAAGCCCATCGAATGCTTGTCGAAGTTTATGGTGACACTGCTCCAACTGATAAATCATGTAGGGAATGGTTTCGACATTCCAAGGATGAAAATTTCAGCGTTGAAGACAAGCCTCGCTCTGGACAGCCAAAAAAATTCGAAGACAAAGAATTAGAGGCATTATTCGAAGAAGATCAGAGTCAAACGCAAGAGGAGCTTGCAGAATCATTGGGAGTAACTCAACAAGCCGTTTCTGCACGATTGAGAGCCATGGGAATAATTCAAAAACAAGGAAATTGGGTGCCTTATGAATTGAAACCGAGAGACGTTGAAAGGATTTTTCACTTGCGAATAGCTGATTCAAAGACGACAAAGAAAAGGTTTTTTGCATCGGATTGTGATTGGAGAAGTGGATATTCTACGACAATCCCAAGAAGAAAAAATACTACGCTAAGTCCGGTCAATCGTTGCCATCGACCTCAACATCAACACCAAAACCGAACATTCATGATTCGAAGATCATGCTCTGTATCTGGTGAAATCAAAAGGGTGTTGTTTACTATGAGCTGCTGAAACCTGGCGATTCCAGCGGTATTGGCTACAATTGATTCGTTTGAGCCGTGCATTGCGAGAAAAACGGCCGGAATACGAGCAAAGACATGATAAAATTATTTTTCTTCATGACAACGCTCATGTAACAAAAGTCGTAAAAAAATATTTGGAAACGCTCAACGTAAAAAAATATTTGGAAAAGCTCAAATGGGATATTTTACCGCACCCGCCGTATTTTCCGGTTTTCTGGACATTGCTCCTTCTGATTACTGGTTGTTCCGAAGGATGCAGCACGATTTGGCAAGTCACCGGTTCACTTCTCCAAAATTGGATCGCCTCCAAAGACAAGTCATTTTTTCGAGATAGAATTCGAAAATTG
>NW_011626983.1:364252-389943 GCF_000204515.1 Acromyrmex echinatior
TTTGATATCTATATGATGTGAAGTGCTGCTCAGACAGGCCATGCGCCATCGATCGAAATAGATGGTAATCGGAAGGGGCAATGTCTGGTGAATACGACGAGTGGGATAGAACTTCCCAATTGAGTGTTTCCATGTAGGTTTTGACCGGCGCCGCAACATGTGGTCGAGCATTATCATGCAGGAGAATAATTTTGTCATGCCTGGAGTAGTAGTGGGCGCGTTTTTCCTTGAGTGCTCGGCTCAATCTTATCTTATTAATTGTGTTCGATAGAGAGCCTCAGTAACGGTTTCGTTCGGTTTGAGCAATTCATAATACACGACACCAAGCTGATCCCACCAAATACACAACATGAGTTTTTTTTCCATGAATATTCGGCTTGGCTGTCGATGTTGAAGCATAGCCAGATGATCTCCATGGTTTCCTCTTTTTTGGGTTATCGTAGTGGATCCATTTTTCATCACCAGTGACTATACGATGTAAAAAACCCTTTCGTTTATGCCTGACAAGCAGCATTTCACATATGGAAAATCGGCGTTCAACGTTTCTCGGCTTCAGTTCACATGGAACACAATTCCCTTGCTTTTGAATCATTCTCAATGATTTCAAACGATGTGAAATTGCTTGTTGAGTCGCTTCTAATATAAGTGCAAGTTCTTTTTGCGTTTGGCACGAATCTTCATTCAATAATGCTTCCAATTCCGTGTCTTCGTACACTTTCGGTCTTTTGCTACGTTCTTTGTCTTCGACGTCAAATTCACCGTTCTTAAATTTTTGAAAATTTAAGAACTTAACGAATTTAACCATTCACGACAACTTCTCTCACTTAAGGCAGCCTCACCATATGCTTCAAGCAATCGATGAGCCTCAGCTACAGATTTCTTCAAATTAAAGAAGTAAATCAAAAAGTTCCCGCAAATGACACTTATTCGGCTCAAAACTCGGCATTTTCGCACAAAAAAAAATGTATGATACTGATACAAAATCGCTAGTATTTCAAGATTATGTTGTTGACAGATGTCCAACCTTACGATATAATGTTTTACATCAAACAATTTTAACCATAGCTTGTTAGTGGCGCCGTTTTTTGTCAAACGGCGGAAACTTATTTGTACACCTAATACATGATCAAATTTACGAAGAAAAGGAAGAGTAAAACTAGAAAGAGAACCATACTAAAAAGACATAAATCAAGGATAAGACATAACTTTATATTTAATATTATTTGCTAACTTCTAATAACTTCAGTTTTTCTTTACTATCCCATAATTATAATGCAAATATGTCGCATCTTGTAAAGACTATTATAAAGACTATTGTAAAGACGGATTAGGATTAAGTATGTTATTTTTTCGATTATTCTTGTCAGCATATGTATGACAAAATAAAATATGATAAATACTTTTTATCTCTTATATGAAATCTTGATCTCTCTAAAATACTTTTTTAAGTATTTTATACACGTTGCAACGATAAATAAATTGAAGTATACACAAAGACAGGAGTATATCTATAGCAAGCGTGCAATGCGCGCTATAGACAATCAATTATGTCTGTTTGCGGAGCTTGAAATCTTAAAAAATGTTTGCACTTAAAATGAGATATATATATATATATATATATTCAGGCGTAGAAAGAAGATGCTGATCGCATAAAGTGCAAGCAATGCGGACAGACCTACTATTGTGCTAAAATTCTGTTTCGTCAACTTTTATTTTCAAATTTTAAATATCACACTGGCTCTATATACACTAACCCTTTGAGGTGGTATAGCAAAATTCTACTTTGTGCATAAAACTTATACTGCAGCCACAGAAATATGATTATACACTGTCTACACTAATGCAGCCAAAAATAAACGCTACAAGTGTGCTCGTTTCTTGATGAAAATTGGAGCGTAAGT
The DNA here is from genome assembly GCF_000204515.1 of Acromyrmex echinatior. The sequence goes on from NW_011626983.1 coordinate 366,154, forward strand.
CGAATGGAATTGGAGAATAATAGAAGCGTAACGATACTTATAGGAGACAAAAATTGAAACAACGAAACATAAAAGAGGCATTTAGATTTTTTTTACATTCCATTGTTTCAATTTTCGCCTCCTAGAAGTTTTGTTTATGCTTCTATTATTCTCTCATTATATTTGATTCACGATTTTTGTTTTTATCAATGTTCTGAAGACAAATTTCGTACGATTCTGTGCAGATCAAATCCTAAATGCGGCCATTTAAACATTTACACCGCGGTAATTTTAAAGATCAACCTTGGGCCCTTCACACTAATTTTTAGCAGCGACCCTCTTTTTTATTTTAAACACCAAGTTAATGTAATAAAATGTAATAAAATGTGTTATATTACACTTTTATTGTAATGTGAAAAATTACATCTAAGAGATACGATACATTTAACTTTGTGCTTGCTGGATTTGAATATTTTCATGTTTACATACAATTTATTTTTCATGCAATGTTTTAATACCGAATTATAGAAAGCAAAAAAAGAATTATAATGTACAAAGAATAATATAATAAAATGTAATACAACATAAAATATAATTAAATCGTTTTATATAAAATATAAAATACATAAATTGCTTATACATATTTATAACATTTTGTTTAGAAAGGATATCTTGTATACTTATAAAATACAAATAATAACATAAAATTCGCATATGATTCAAGAAAGCCTGAATTTTAACTCAGCAATAAGAATCATTACATTTTTATTTAATATATATGTTATACAGGGTCTAGCAAAATGATCTCCCACATTTTGCACCGCCACTGTCCCCGAACCACTGAAGAGAGGGGGAGCTTAGCGTAGTCGGTTGGTAGCTCGCGCCTTGCCATTTCAGTTGTCATGAATTGGACGGGCGAGCATCGTGCCTTCGTTATCGAAACATTTATGAAAAGTAACGAATCTGTGATTACGACGCAAAGAACTTTTCGTACTCACTTCGCGTTTTTTCCTTTGGGGCTACCTGAAAGCGAAGGTTTTTCAACACCAACCCCGAACCATTGACGAATTGAAAGCAGCAATACGCCAAGAAATTACAGGAATATCGCCTCAAATTATTGCTCGAGTGATGGAAACTTTTAGAAATCAGCTTCGAATGTGTATCGAAAAAAATGGTCGCCATTGGACTCTGTAATTTTCAAAACTCAATAAAAACAAATGGCATAGCATAAATTTTCAGTTAATAAAAATAAAATCTAAATAGCACTTACAATGGCGTTTTTATTAAAGATTAAAATGTGGGAGATCATTTTGCCGGACCCTGTATATATGTTTTAATAATACAATGTTTATTATTGAACAAATGCTTTAATTCCGTATCTTCGAATATAGAAATAAAAATTGCTAAATTTTAAGACATTTGAAATTAAACATTCAAATAAGTTAATTTAATGAAATGCCTTAAAGTACACGTCTGCAAAAATGGAATTACGAAGTAATGTCTTTTTTATATAACTATGTTTGGTAAAAACAGGCAGGCTATAACATTATTAGTAACAAATACGTTTTTAATGCAGAACATTTTACACAATCAGCAATCTACAGTACAAAGAGAATACTTGGTTTAGTTATAATATTAGCTTGTTGAAAATTAAACCCATGTGACAACCAGTTCCAAAACTTTTTCCTCTAATATAACAGTAATATTATTTTCTACATTTAGGAAAAGGTCACCGATACCGCCATACCATTTTGTTTTTAAACAATATTTTTAAATTAAAAACAAAAGATAAAAATAAATAAACTTTAAATACATAAATACAAACTAAAAAGTGTTTTCTATCAGATAATATAAGCAGTTTTTATAATATTATTTATAATTTTGCAATAATCAATTTTTTCATAAGCAAAAATAAGCATTCGATAAAATAACCTCCAAAACTGACACAGTAGGCAGTAATATAATATATGCCACATATTCCTATTCTTTTTTTTTTACAGAAATTATCTGTATAAAATACTTGCATGTAAATGTATATAAGATTTTCCAGAATCTTTTCAATTCGATATAAAACATTTTTGTTAAATTATATACGTAATTATTTTATGCTGTTATGCAAGATGTAAATATATAACGCGATAGTTTCTTATATGTTATATGCACCATTGCACTGATATAGTTATTTGGCATTATAAAGCAACATTACAAAAATTAAGATAACTCATGGTATATTTAATAGACAGGTGTGCCAGTTTACATTGCACCCTGATTTTATATTTATTGAATCGTATTATAAAAAACTAAGAGAGAAAAAATAATATACATAAAACTGATTTAGGAAATTACAAGCATTTAAAACGATGTAATATTATTAATAATACAGTCACTGTTATTTAAATGAATTTTATTTTCGCATTTATAGAATTCGTTTTTAGCTAATTTTGTATAAAAACAAGTCAAAAATATACGAATTACGCGTTTACAATTTTTTAATTAACTAAACAGTTAACAGATCATGTTTTAATTATTAATATTAAATAAAGTGTAATAGTAAGTTTCTGAGAGTGTCGCTTTAGAAAATCTATAACAGTATCGATGACTTTCCTTTATATTTATATTATTCGTTTTACCTTTCATTAATATATATTACAAAAAGAGATAAAACATAATTTCATTATATCTCGTAAGTCCATTATATCTTTATATATTAGCTTTTTTTCTATCATTTTACAATCCATCCATATGTATAGATATAGGACGGTTTCTATATCGTGCGTGTTTATTAATAATATATTTGAATTTTTACAGTGATTTAAAAAAAAGAGAGAGAAGGCAAAACAATTAGCCAAAATCAAATTTTATTTGCAGCATATTTAGCACAAATCTTTTAATTTACGAAAATAAATACTATATTTATAATAGTGTAATAGTGTATACATGTAAGCACATAAAATTGTGTGCATATATATATATATATATATATATATGCACACAATTTTATGTGCTTACATGTATACACTATTACACTATTATAAATATAGTATTTATTTTCGTAAATTAAAAGATTTGTGCTAAATATGCTGCAAATAAAATTTGATTTTGGCTAATTGTTTTGCCTTCTCTCTCTTTTTTTTAAATCACTGTAAAAATTCAAATATATTATTAATAAACACGCACGATATAGAAACCGTCCTATATCTATACATATGGATGGATTGTAAAATGATAGAAAAAAAGCTAATATATAAAGATATAATGGACTTACGAGATATAATGAAATTATGTTTTATCTCTTTTTGTAATATATATTAATGAAAGGTAAAACGAATAATATAAATATAAAGGAAAGTCATCGATACTGTTATAGATTTTCTAAAGCGAACCTCTCACACCAAATACAGAGCAGGAGCTTTGAGCCATGGATATTGGGCTTTGCCACTGATGTTGATGGTTCGCCGGGCTTAACCCATGACTTTCTGCGCTTTGGATTGTCATAATGGATCCACTTTTCGTCACCGGTAACAATCCGATGCAAAAAACCTTTTCTTTTCTGCCGTTGAAGCAGCAGTTCGCACGTGAGAAAACGTCTCTCATATCCCTTGGTTTCAATTCATATGGGACCCAATGTCCTTCCTTCTGGATCATGCCCAAACTTTTAAGACGTTTTCCTATTGTTGAGAAGTCAACTTCCAATGACGTAGATAATTCTTTAAGTGTTTGACATGAGTTTTCATTGAGCAGTGCCTGCAAATCGTTATCTTCAAATTTTTTCGGCTGACCAGGTCGCTCCTTGTCATCCAAGTCGAAATCACCAGCTTTAAAACGTGCAAACCACTTCCTACACGTTTGCTCAGCCAGAGCATGTTCACTATACACATCCACTAAAATACGATGAGCTTCAGCTGCACTTTTGTTCATATTAAAGTAATGAAGCAAAACTCCCCGCAAAAACACTTTATCTGGCACAAATTTTGACATATTCAATGAATTATACAGTATTGTTATTTATGATTTCAAGAAAGGTTATGTACGGCAAATGACGTCCTATGATAGATGTTTACAATGTATACAGAACTATAGGTAACAACGAAATAGTGTACTGCTTGTGCCATCTCTTGTAAAACGCTACGAATTAATTCCAATACCTAATAACATCACGTTTTATGTTTACATTAATAAATTATATCATCATTGTAAAAATAATTGTACTTACCTTTACAAAGAGCATTATAATTTCACATATCTTCAATACATTAAATATTTTATTAAAGTTGTCAGCTTCAACTTAAGTCGCCATGAGTTGTTAGAAGCCATGTAAATAAAAAGAATCCATTAAGCATGTTTGTACTTATAAAAAAAATCCAAATGTTACAATCATTCGTACCTTGTAAAAATAGAGTAAAAGCATTAAATGCGGATCAGGCACTAGTTCGGGATCACACATTATATTTAAATAATAATAGTAATTTTTATACATCAAATAATGCATATCACAAGATTCTTTAGCATTTGCTTTATCTTTTTCAAGCGTCAATTTTTTTTTATTTATTAGCAATAGCACTGAACATTTTATTAATATCGTTACTAACAAAACGTGAAACATAAACTAGGATATGTACAAAATTCATAGAAAGTATAATATCATAAATATTGCCTTATGGTTTTTACAGGAGTAAGTAGCAATAAATTTAATGAAAAAAGTTGATATCATGTTTAGATGAAATTAAATCCCAAAAAGATAAAATATTTGGTAAATTAATTCGCAATAAGTACATGAAGTCTAATTGTGAATAATTGTCATTATGTAATTTAATCAACATTAAAACGTATAAAACAGTACCGAAATGAAATAAAATCCATAATGTAATCTTTATAAAAATATAAAATATGAAATATGAATTATTCTTTCAAGAGTGATCCACATCTAGTGGCCTCAATCTACATATCTATAAATATAAATTCCGTGAAAAGAAGGCAGTCTAATCTAGATTAGATCCAATCTAATCTAATCAACCTAATCTAATCTAGATTATCTATGTCCAATAGTCTGTTGGTTAACACTTGTTGATTAAACGGCATTTACATACGTTATCCCTCAGTGTACATATCTTACAGTGTAGTTCCATAAAATTCCTAGAGGAACTGCGAAAACTATTTCTGAAAATCTTGTAAAAAATATTAAAACGTGTTTGTGCCTCGTGCAGCAAGAATTAATTCAGTTAAAATACTAGCCGACGATTCGGAAACTATGGCAGAGATGCTAGAAAAAGCGCTGGCACCATTATTGATCATTGGATCATTTTGCAATTTGTGCATGTTCGAATATCCTCGTGGATGACTTAGGACATATCTTTCTTATCTATATACTTTGGCCAAATAGGCCTCTCTTACGTACTTTTATTACTATCCATATTTAATAAATTTTACGCATTATTATGACAAGGTACTTATCATCCAAATCATCCATTTGATTCTGGTCAACATATTAATTCTCATTAGTCTTTGTCGTTTCAAGGTAAAAATTTTGAAATTTTTTGTATTCTCAGTCCGTATATAATAATGCTTGATCTTATATTACTTATCTTTTATTTAATAGTATTTTTAATTGAGAGCATTAAAGGAGTCTTAAATTCACAATTACAGATCAATACAAAATGATAAAATACGTTTATAAAAACGATAAATAACGTTTTTATAAAAGGCTTTCAACCGTTAAACATGACCTACTTTTAGTTAAACTCAAACTATGCGGCTCTCTCACTAATCTGCTCTTTTCATACAAATCGCACGCAGTAAAAAAAATCTTCAAATATAATTTTTTTCTTCATTTTTCTTCTTCGTGCCGTTTTTTCTGGAGTACCTCAGGATTCCATTCACGGAATTTTACTTTTTAATATTTTTATCTAATTTGTCTAATGTTTCTCTATCCTCTGAGCTTTTCATGTATGCAGACGACGTAATTTTTTTCAAATTCTTTCACCCATTCGATGCTGTTCTGCGTTAAATAAAAATCTAAAATTTATTGCCGAATGGTCTACTAATAATTCACTGCATCTAAATTCCTCTAAATCATCTTTGCAAATTGTCAGTTCCTCAATATTATTCTCCCGTATTCAATCCTTCGATATTTTTCTTAATTCCGTTCCAATTCCACGCTCCTCCTTTATTAAGATTCTTGGTGCCTATGTTGATATATTCTTCATGGATATTCATACGTGCTTGTCAAGTGTCGGGCTGCTTACGCCCGTCTACATCTTTTTTATCCCATATCTTCTTTATTCGCCACACCTTTCCTGCTTTTAAAAACTTCTCTTTTCTCAATTATTCGTTATTTCATTATTTTACGATTACGCGATGTTGTCTACGTTTCGGCTCTTAATCAATAACTCCTATATCGTGTACAGCGTATCCAAAATTCTTGCCTCCGCTTCTCTTAGTGCGTAAATACGACTATATATAGTATTTGTGTATTACTAGAGATCTGGCTGGCTTAGGATGTGGCAACGTTTTATTCTACATCTGTATTGTTTCTTGTTTTTACTTTTTTTTTTTTTGCTTCAATACTCTATATCTTCTATTCAACGCCTCTTTGAACTTCATTCTATTTATTTTTAACCCTCTTGTTATCAAGGTATCAAGATTACTTATTATTCCACTATCGTTTTCTCCTATACCTCAGTCAAATATTTTAATTTTGTTCCTATATCAATAAAAACCTCTCCTTCTTTGTCCTTCTGCTTTCGTTCTGCTGTCTCGTGTTTTATTGCGTCACTCAGTATTTAAGAGAGACTGTAACTAGTATATGTGTAGGTGCTTGCGCCTGTATGTGTGCGTGCGTATGTATATGATTTTAACTATTGCTTCACTACTCATTGTATCGTTGTCTTAGTCCTAGACAACGATACAATGTTGCTGGTAGGCTATGTAACACCTGTTTTGCTGATGTCTAACTATTTGCAAGCTACTATATATTGTATCATATTTTATGTCTATTACTTTGTTAATATGTAATTTTTTTCATAGAGTTTTGCAATGAATTAAATTAAATTTAAAAAAAAATTTTTTTTTAACAATTAATTTTTTTTAATAATCAATTTTAATGCTTTACATTATTATAATATAACTTTATCTGTCACATTTCTTGTACACATTGCAACAACAATTTTTACTCAAATTTAAAATTACAATAATTTTGTTCTGTATCGCATAATCGATTAATATGATTTTTTTTTAAAGGATTTGAAAATGTGCTTTGTATGTAAACTTGTTATAGTAAACGGCACGTTAGAAGCTCTCGGAGCAAAAGGAATAAAGATTACGTAACTGGATAATTCGTATAATAATCGGATTGATTACACACGTTTTTTATAAATTTAGCATCTATTAATTTTTTTGTTTTTATTTCTCTTCGTAACTACGTAGAGTAACTATATTTTGGCGTCTGACGTTAGAAGCATTTCTGGATATTTCCGATACACATAATTATGTTAAGTGCTCTGATTTCTGCAGCTATCTTTGGATTAGTATTATACATGTGTATACATGTATATTCATTTTGTAAGCTATTTTTAGTGACACTGTACGTCAAAATGTTTACAGTGTGAAATACTTAAAGACCTTTCGTTAACATATAAAAAAGGAAGCCATCTCCATCATTGACTATGACTTTGACGACATATGTATAGTATGTTGTCTGTATTGTCTGTACATAACATGTATATATAATACTTATTTTGAGTCTCAAAAATATATTAAATAACAATTACTTAAAATAATTAGTTACTACTTTTTATTATTAAATATTTGTAAGAGATGGGTATCTTTAAAAAACGTTGTGTGTGTGTGTGTGTGTGTGTGTGAAGGAAGTAATGTCGAGTAAATAATGTAATCGAATAAACATACTATCAGAATAAACATACTATCAGAAACTATATTTTTATCTTCGATTAACTGGATCTTGACATATGTCGTCATAAAAAACTAACAACAAAAGTAACAGAAAAATTGTAACATAAAAAGTAACAGTAAAATCGTCATAAAAAAGTAACAACAAAACTAATAACAAAAGTAACTTTCCTTGACTGTAAGAGAGAGCTGCACTGCATGTCGATATGCAGTTACGATACGATGATTGATTGAATCAGAGCAATAGGACAGACTTCCATGTCCAAGGCACTTCGCGTCAAAAGACGTAAATGCCTTTCAAAAAATAAAGTTGTAAAAGTCCCGTATAAAAGTTTTATTTTTGTGCTCGCAGCGTGCATGCAATTATTTGGATGGTCCCGGAAGCACAACTGTATAAAACTCGTTTCTGCTGTGAAATTTTTACGAACTTCCTAAATGTCCCCCGCGATTCTTTTTTGATGTATTAACGCTTATGATGGGATAAGTATAAGCGATGTAACTTCAAAGTTTCAAATTGAATTATGACAAAATGACGTAATGTGATGTTTGTAATTCACTATTAAGGATTTTCAATTATTTTTGCGCATCTCTCGGTTAAGGAAATATTAGGTATAGAGTCTTTGCAAAAAGTGATTGGAATTCGAAATTTATACTTTTCCTATAGAAATAAATGTTAAGATAAACGGACATATATTGTACGTCCAAATATTAACACATAAATAATTTATATATATTATTTAGGGCTTCGAATAATAAATTAAGGGGTACCGGATATTTGTTGTCAAATTCTTTTTGGATACCCAATCATTCGATTGATAACGAATTTTCCGGATATCCTTCTGGATATCTGGAAAAAACTTTTCAAAGAAGAAAAAATGACATGGTCCTTTAACTAAAGATGCTTTAACGAAAGATTTTTTTAAGGAGGTTTTTACATTAATCTGAGAGTCGATTTTGAAAGCATTCGTTGAGAATTTTTTGAATGAATAAAAATTCTACAAAAGTATACATGAAAACTAATACAGGTCTAGAAAGTACATACAATATATGTGTAAAAAAATATTTTTTGTAATGTTAACTTTTTACGAAATACTAATAAGATGGCACTGAAATTAGACCTCCATCACTAATATGATCAAACGATGATCAAGGAACAGGTCATATCGTTGATCTGAAAGCAAAAAATAAACTTTTTTTTAATGAGTGGACTTGTAATTTTCGCTCGAACTAAAATAACTAATGTCATATTTTTAAAATGGCAACAGTTTAAAAAAATAATTTGAATTTTTCTAATTTTTTTCCTTTTATTCAAAAAAATAGAAAAAATTAACGTAGACCTTTAATTCTAGTTTCCATAATGATTTGTTCTTTGAGTATAATCATAAAAGTAAAAGTCGGATTAATAGTCAGTCGGACTAATGATTTTTTTGGAATCGTGATCACCATATTCGAAAACATGGTTTCAGGAAAAAACATGTATGAAGTTTTGAAATATTTTAGTACAGGTATACCTTCTCGTTTTCCGTTAGAAACGAAAGTGACGCTCAGGAGTGAACGAAACTTTGCTCTATTGGAGAGAAATGTTCTAGAATAATTTCGAAAGGTTGAACATAAATAATGGTGAACGCCAGTTAGCAATTGATTGATACGGTCTATTTGAATCGACCAAGTGACCCCAAACACGACGTCATTTTATCTCAGATATTCCGGACAATTTTTGTTTCTTCCAAAAAAACGTTTTTGTGGGATATTCTTATGACTATAAGCATTCAAAGAAAGCAAAAAGGGTATCGATTTTTTTTAGACGTAAAGACCATTTTAACAGAATGAATTTGTTTAATGTGTTTATCAATTGTTTAACAATTTTGTTTAACATTTATTAGCTTACTGATTGACAAATTGTTATTTTCTGTAAGGCGCGTATTTTTCTGGTGGCTTTTGTTTTCATTTTTTGAAAGCAAATTATAAATTAAAACTGAAACTAAATTATAAATTTTGAAGAAAACATATTTTGAAAATCTACTTCATGTATATAAAATATTATATTAAAACATGAAAAAAAAAATTCTAATTTAGTATGACTTTTTATTACTTATTAACGCAATTAGAATATGCTTATACACAATGCATATGTCATAATATTAATGAAAAACATAATTAAATCTTTTTCATTCATTTTAGATACACAAGCTCTAGATTTCATCGAGTCAATAATCTCTTACGTGTACTCTGTTCTGATCTATCCAGAAACAATACAGATTACAGAAGACAAAATAGATTCATCTTTGTGCATCAGCGGATAACAGGACCTAAGGATCACATTCAATACATATGGATTATAACGTAATAATTATTTAATAAAATTACTATATATACATATGTGCACGCTAATGTATATATGTATACAGAATGTCTCAAACAAATTTTCACATCGACATATTCTATAAAGTATAAAAAATATTTTCTATGAAAGTGCAACTGTTGAGGCCTATTGTAATCACGTTATTTTTTTCTAGATAGAGATGCCATGAGAAACGCAATGAAAAAGATGTAATGTTTATTTGCGCTTTTTAAAATAGAATTATATGATTTTTTATGTAATATGATTTCTCTATAATCATTCTACATGTACAAGTTTTAAATTAGAAATTAAAAAAATTAATGATTTATGATATACCATATTATAGGTACATTTTTCTGGCACATATAATTGACATGACACATTAAATATCTCGTAAACTATTAATTTTCTGATAATCGTAATATCCTAATACTTTTATGAATAGAACATTGAGATAAATCAAGTGTAAAGAAAACATATACTTGTTTGTTTAACAAAATTATTCATTGTACCTACATATTTTTTTTATAAAACTTTAGTAAATGGACCTTTTGCCAATTTCAATAACCTTACTGTATTGTCAAGATCATAACTCTAAGTAACTTTCTACAGGTTTTTTAATCATCGCTTGTCCTTCTTTAAAAAGCTGTTATCAAATAAAGTTGATAATAAATACGTATGTTTAAATTTTCGTTTTTTTTCCAAAAGTGAAGTAGACAAATTCTCTGCTTTTAATCACAAATTCTCTCCTTTAAAATACATATTACTTGCTTTATAATACAAATTCTTTATCTTGAAGACACATATATTCTGCTTTCAAAATGAAAGTAATATAAAAAAAAAGCTTAGAATATGATAAAATAGAAAAAATAAAATAAATAATTTCAACAAATTGTTCAACAAATATTGCAGAGTATAAATAAATACGATCACGTGTTCAATGTAGAAAGATATTTTGCACTTAAACAGAGGGAGAATGGGTCTCTTAAGAAGGAAGTGAATTCTAAAGTCATACGAATTACCAAAACACATAATTTTAGTAACAATTATTTTTTTCTTTCTTACTTCTTCGAAAATACTTTTACAGGATTAAAGAATACGGATTAATAATCTGCGAAGTAGAGTCTTAATGCTAAGAACGATAAAAAGTTTCGAAACTGAGATTTTCTTTATCATTTCTTTGTCTAATATGATATTCCAGCTGTTACGTCGTAATAATGTTTGCTTCATATAAAAGCTGTGCAATTCGTATTTATAAAATAGTCCATAGATAAAATAATAATTTGCACGAAGAAGCAATGTGGATTTCTTAAAATTGTACTTACGATGGAAGGTGACAGTGTCGGGAATTTTGATCCGCTTTTTACAGGCTGTTCTTGAAGGGGAAAGAAATAATACGTGTCCGGCCGTTTTAGCCATTGACCCATAATTTCGAAGAAATCGATTTTTTATATAAATATTATAATAATTTGAGAAACGTACTGGATAGGAAAAAATCAATACCTTTATAAATTTCATTTTATTTCGCCGAATATTAAGGATTACACCTGGATGTATGATTCTGAATCTCGGATTTTGAACACAGCAAATAGACCGCGCGCCAATCGAAATATTGCACACTTCAGTAAGCATTCGACTCACTCGCACAATGATTTTCTGAATTGAAGAAGTATTTTAATAAAATTTACCAGCATGGAAAACGATAGAAATATTCGATGAAATCGCATATGTTAATAGAGTGAAAATTGCGGTTTTTGATATTGAGTAAAATAAAACATCTTTGTTTTATTGTTCTTAAAACAAAATGATACTGATGGACTGAAAATTTGTGATCAAATTTTATACCAAATACGATTGCCTGAAAAAATGGAAAGTTCCATGCTTTTTGAAAGAGCAGAGATTATTGGAAAAATAATTGTGGAATTTGTGACAGAAATGATTCATAATTTTCATTTAAAAGAAGAATTACTTTTGGTGAAAGAATGCATCACACATGAAGATATTAAAACGACTAATTCTAAAATTTCGTCACCAACTTATCACACTGACATTGAAAATTAATATTATAAATTATCTAAAATAATATTTGACTAACACAAACTATAGAAATCAAACGATACAGCTGGATCTTAATGCTTGTATGATTCTTCTGTGAATTTATATACTACGAGGGGTATTCAGAAAATAAGTTCCGTTTGTATTATACGTTTAGTAAGGTCGATGTATGAGCGAGCTGGCAACACAGCATTGAAGAGGGGAAGCTACCGAATAGAATGAGCGGTGTTCGGCGTCAGTAGCTCGTGAAACACGGTCAGGAGAGGTTATCAAAATGGAGTCCTCCACTTCGCGTCCCGCCACCTCCATTCCGATTCCTTCTCGAGTTGTTTTGCGCTGCTTCAACAACTGCACTTTTGAATCAGTTTAGTTGGGATGTTTTGACCCACCCACCGTATAGCCCGGATCTAGCACCATCGGACTACCATCTTTTTACGAAACTGAAGGAGTCCTTGGCCGGAAAACGCTTCCAAAGCGACGAGGAAGTTCAGACAGCTGTAACTAACTGGACTAAAGAACTGGCGGGAAGTTTCTATGCAGAAGGGATTTCGAAGCTTGTTTCCAGATATACAAAATGTATTGAAATTGATGGGAATTATGTAGAAAAAGACTAGAAGTTGTCAAGTATTATCTATGTAAATTTTAGATTTTTTCAATAAAAACTTTATTTGTAAAAAAAAACGGAACTTATTTTCTGGATACCCCTTGTACATATGTAGTCCTCAAAAATGCGTTAAAATGATTTTTCGATCTTGAAACGCTAACTCTACTAAGCTACCGCAGTAATATCACGAGTTAAATTGACTAGCAATTTAACAAATTTTTTATGCTTATTCGCATCTTCGAAACGATTTTAATATGCCATTCAACATTATTAAGATCGGAAACAAAGTCCCTCTCTCTATGGAGTACCACGGAATCTTGTCGCTCGCCCACTGACCCGATTACCGAGGGGAGCCCGCACAGGTCAGCACTCCAGATCGACATCCGTTCCCTCCTTCGCCAAGTGCCTAAGGCTGCCCCGGACTCGGGGACGCCCAGGGTGAGTCCTCGTATCACACCGCGCGGTGGGTTGTTAAAACATTGTAGTTAAATAATTTAACACTTAAAATTGTATTTGATAATAAATTTTGATTCAAATTAAATTTACAAAATACATACATGAATATAAACATTTTATTTTGAAACTAATAAATGGGTTGATTTTGACACATATTGAAGTTAAAAATAACAAAATGTCAGTAAATGTAAGAAATAGGGTTGCTCTTTTATATCTCCGACAAAGTATCATAATTGATGTTTTAAAATAATGTTTAAAATTTACTCATCTATTTGATAAAATTTATGCAAGTGTCTGAACTGTCAAGAATGGTAGTATATATTTAACACTTATTAAATTATTTATTTCAATTAGATTTTGCAGTTTATATTGCAAATAAAACAGACAGAGGTAAAATTTGGCTTGGGACATTTCTGCTTTGGATATAATTTTATCTGCTGGGTATATATATCCTATTTTAAATAAAAATATAAAAGTATGTAATAAACGTATATGCATACACACACGTGTGCGTGCGTGTATGTGCGCGCGCACGCGCGCGCGCGCGCGCGCGCGCGTGTGTGTGTGTGTGTGTGCGTGTGTATGTGTATAGAGGGACAGTAACTCTATCCTCCCAGAATATTTCCGATATTTTTAAATATGTAATAATATATTTATTAAAGTTGCATTGTATTTTATTTTAAAAAATAGAGATGATTTTGAAATCTTCAAAGCGCCTGTATCCATAGATAAACTGGTAGTAGTATATTATACCCTCTTGATGCTACATAACTTCAAATAAATATATCATTTCATATCTCTAAAAATAACGAAAACATTCTAAGTGAATAGAGTTACTGCTCCACCTTATATATACATACATAATAGAATAAATACGTATATATAAAATAAAACATATTCTAGATTTTCTTGACAATTAATTCGAATTTAATCTTTTTGCTCCTAACGCCGGTTATGTCTGGCATCCACGAAGCGATCCGTATAAACGAATGCTGGCTATTTGCGAACAAATTATTTTATAATGTCCCTTATAATAAGAGTTACGCCAAATCATCTTGTACAGCAATATACAGCCAAACGTAACCAATTTTGTCAAATAATATATATTTAAACATAATTAGTGGTAGTATATGTATGTGATAGTATTGATATCTATAATGCCACTGGCATGAAGGGGGTAATTAAAAAACGGTTTATGAAGAAATTATAATCATTTTGTTTTGGGATAGTTCTTTTTTTTTTTAAATAACGTGTTAAGGTGGCGTTGTTCAGGCGAAAATCATAATTTTAAATCGTCCAAAACTATCCACGTATATACTTTTGGTATAGGGTCCCGATCAATGGTGATATTCCGGTGGACCGCTTTCTGAACGAAAGGGTTAACAAATCTATTTTCATTAAATACAATGATAATGTACTTTCTTTCAGATTTATTCTACAGTTTTGTCCTGTAATAATAATTCTTAAGACACAGATATGTAACAGATCTTCTATTCTCGTAGTAATGCATGATAAATTTTGTTTAATTATAGTTTGATATGAACAAGACGCTCGCGCGTATATAATTAAATATATTTTATTTAAATCAAAATCTCTCGTCAGAAAGAATTTCCGGTTGTTATGACAAGAGAGATTTTACAACTAGAAGTAGAACTATATTATAAGTATTATATTATTTATTACATTATAAGAATTTGTTTAATATAATTTATAATTATTATAATATTATTATCATTATAATATTTATAATTATATATTTAATATCGAACCCGGATCTCTTACATGCCGTGCGAACGTCCTAAGCCTTTAAACTACTGAGGCCTTAGTAATATTCTTCGCAATAATTGGCATATGAAGAAACAACGTCTCTTTAGGCGACGTAAGTAAACAATATAATATATTATAGGACCATATATGTGTGATAACACAAACTATAGAAATCAAAGACCTTAAACGGTCTAGCTGGATTTTAAATGCTTATATGAAGAAAAAGAAAAACTAATGTAGCAAAGATAATAAATTGATTATGAGGACTGCCCATTCGTCTGCTGCTGCCACAGATACCAGAAGAACTCACGTTTAAATGCAAGTGAGGAATCAGATTCTCTAAATGAAGTCCGAAATAAATTCCACGTTATAGTTTTGATGTTGAGAAAAGAGCGTTGATATGTAGTTGTTCTACAGGAGAGAACGACAAGGAGAGGCGCGCGCATGATCACGAGGACTTATGTAAGGACGGAAGTTGGAAGCAATATACAAGGGAATTTCAAAGCGGATGATAAAGAAAAGAAAACAACAAGTGAGATAAGTTCTTTGGCATCTGCAGAGAGCCATCCAAGCATGCTGTGCAATCCGAGACATGGTCATCAATATGCAAATTGTAAATGAAACGCACGCAGGCATTCATCAGTCGCTTGAGCTTGAGTCTTTGCTGATCAGTTAGATCAGTGAAAATTGCACAGTAGTGCAATTTTTTGTAATCAAAAAATAGAAATACGAGGAAGGTGATTAGCTGCACACGCAGAGGAGTGTTAAAACTACTCTTATAATATTTGAGCCGTCATAGGACACCATTAACACGAGAGATGATTTTGATTTGCTCAGACCAACCTAGAGTGTTCGTGAAGTGAACTTGCTTGATAACTTGATTGATGAATTCAATAGGTAAACCATCTATTCTCTTAGGTTCTGTTTCATGAGAAGTGACAATATTATTGAGATGGCAGCGTCAATAAGTAGCTTAGTTTTATACGGATTAAGCTTTAGAGAGTTATTAGCAGTCCAAAACTCGATAGCAGCAATGTCCTCCCTGGCCTTACTGTCTGTTTAAGGTTTTGAGAATAACAGTAGATATAGATCTGAAAATCATCGCCATAAAGGATATGCTTGTAGTATTTGATAGAAAGCTGTAAGTCATTGATAAAGAGAATAGCAGAGGCCCGAGGACAGAAACCCTGAACATCTGCTTCAACAGGCGCCCACGACGAAAAAGTGCCGTCAGAGCACTCGCACTCGCGAAATCTCCCAGATTAGTACGACTCGATCCAGGATAGAGCAGATCGAGAGATTGGATAGAATAACATTTTACGAAGAAGCAGATCGTGGGAGACCATCAAAGGCCTTGAAAAAGTCAAAACGAACAAGCAGGGTAACCATTCTTTTGTCGATGGCACCTAACATCGTCAGTCAACTTGACTAGCGCAGACTGCGTACTATGAAAGCCAGTTTGAAAAGGATCGATGAGTTGCGAGTTATCAAGGAAAAAGGAAAATCAGTCATAAACGATACGCTCAAGGACTTTGGAGAGGAAACAGAGAATGAAGATGGGTCGAAAATCAGAGGGAGACTGCGGATTTTTCAGTTTGGGGAGTTACGTTAGCTTTCAAACGGATGGGAAAGTGGAGGAATACAAGGAAAGATTAAATAAATCAAAGATAATAGGAAAGGTAATAGGCAAACTAAACGTAATTAAACAACACTTTGATACCGTTAAGTCCAGGAGTTAGATATGAATTTGGAGAACTTTGTGCAAAGTTTCTGGCGTTATAAGGACATAGAACGAATTGGAGTCAAAAATCAGAGGAGAGTAGAGAGAAGAAAAGAGAGAGGGCGTCATAGTAGCAGTTTAAGATGAGAAAGTGAGATTGGAAGAAGCGAAACTTAGGAGAGGCAGTATGACTGATGTGATCGGTGGAGATGTGAGGAATTGTGTTAGTAAAGGATAACAGGTAAGCGGAGATAAAGAAGATATTAAGGTGATCAAGAGAGAAATAGCGGAAGATTTAGATTTAACAAAGCCTAGAGGTCTAAATTTAAACAAAAGACGGATCGAACTAGTGATCGAGTCTAGCCGATCTAGCAAGTATTTATTGTTAGCATCGTTGATTTGAGATTTTATTTTATTTTATAGAGAACAAAAAGTAGCACGGCGTACAGAAAAAGGGAAAGAGCAATACATTCTCCGCGCTGCATTCCGTGCTCGAATTAAAGATTTACTCAACGAGTTAAGTGGAAGTCTTCTAGCTGTGAACGATCGAACGGGGACGATGTGAAGACCAAAGGTGGAGAACAAGTATTGATTGAAAATAGAGACCTTTTCATCCAGAGTTGCAGCTTGGAAAAGAGGGATCCAGTCGAGGGAATGAAAAGAGTGATAAAAAAGTTTAACGTTGAAGCAGGAATCTCTGATCGTGATTGTACGAGGAAACAGCCGGTGTATCAGGAGGCTTAATGTAATCTCGATTAGATCGTGCATCGATAAAAATGAAAGGAGTTCCTGGCTGTAAGATAATATAATGATTGATCGCTGATAAGATAGTGATCTATTCGAGAATGTGAAAAGAAGATGTGATGAGTGTCGAAAGGGATTAGCAGAAAGAAAGAGGTAAGCAGAAATCTAGTAAGAAGTCTGTATCGAAAGAGGGACGATTAAGATCTATATTAAAGTCATCAATGATTACAGCTATAGGAAACGAGGGATGGAGTCTCTCAAAATCAACTTGCAACAAAGAAAAATATCCAAGCTTGGGGGAACAATAAGCCACAGTAAGCAGAAAAGGTCGACATTTGACTGTCGAGATATTGAACAACATATATTTCAGTTGAGCACAGTATAAGTCAGGCGACGAGGCAAGGATTTTTGCCACAATACCATTGCGTAGATATAAACCAACTCCCCCTCCCTTTCCCGTTCATGCTTGATAAATTGATAAATTGACAAAACTGTCCGGAATATGAGGCTTAAGCCATGTCTCAGACATGGCTATTAAATCAAAGTTAACACGAAGGAAGTAATCACGAAATTGAGTAAAATGGGAGGAGGGCAATTGACATGACATACATGTAGCAGGTTCGAGGCAGCAGAGTGGCATCAAACATTCCTCTTAGAAGGCTGCTTGGAAATGGCCCCTAGCCGGTGCCATGTTTATCAGAGGATGTTGATTTGGGTAGCCAATTGGGAGCAGGTAGTGATTGTGATGCTTGAAGAAGATGAAGAATCATGTAGGTTCCGAGACGAGCCATTGACAAACATTATAGTTGAAGTGCCCCCTGCAAGTGGCATAGGATATTGCACAGCTGGTGGAGCGAAGCTTGGCTATGGAGCACCGCAGTTATGACCACAAAGTGATTTCGATGATGACGAATCGGAGAAGTAGTGGAATAGCGCTTTACATAAATAAAGCCGTTGCGGATTCATGTATGATGTAGAAGTCTTTGACTGCACATCTCGCCTCATTTAAAATCTGTCGCGTGGAAACAGCCTTTTATTAATGTCTATTCTTGAGCCAGCTAGCAATGACGAGACCTCAGATCCATCAAGAGGACCTTTGGCCCGCTTCCCATCGATCCAACGATCATGAATCACAAATTTTGCAGGAGAATAAGCGAACTAGCGGGAACAATCGCTGTTACATATTTTATTTAGACGGTAAGCTTTGCGCATTTTCTATTTGTAATTACTTATACGGGATAAATTGTGTGTGTGCGTATGGCGCTAGCATTAATCATTCTATGGGACTAGAATGGCACGACTGCGCCATTAACGCTTCCACCTTCTTCTTCATCATGGCATCGACCGAGATCACACATAATATTGTATTATGTGCGTAAGGCGGCTCAAAGTTATGTGAGACAAATATATTCAGTTTACTTTGTATTGCGAAGTGTTATTCATTAGATCAACCAAGTAGGATATTCATATTGTATGGTATCCCAGTGCCGTGATATTGGACGGCAGAAATTTTAACAAATATTTTAATCCTTCGAGCCTCGCCATATTGAATTCAATATTAAACACACGACATCGTAAGATGCAACGAGACTTACTCAAAGCATCATTATATACGCAGTACATGCGAGCCTGAGCATGTCCAGCACAAGGAGGACTTAAGAATGATTTGCTAAATATCATTAGAAGATCGGACAAGGATCTGTCTTCGATACTATCGTAGTCGTCAAGCATCTATTAGGCAGCTCTTGTTCGATAATCAGGTTAAACGACATTCACAAGAATAACAACGAGCATCATCTCAGTAGTAAACCCAAGAAAAATTGCGTCATTATTAACCAAAATAGAAATTTATAAAGCGTATGTATAGCTTCATTATTCAATTTGTAGTTACAACAATTGTCAGTACGATTGAGCGTGCGATTAATTTAAGTAAGAATGGATTTCACTTCATTAAAGGCTAAGCAAAAATCAATAAAGACTTCGTACGCGATATAAAAACTTATGTTGATTTGACAAAAATTGGAAACAAATTCCCAAAAATTACAAATGCAAATAAATAAATAAAGACAAAGGGCTAATGGGAATTGGCGCTGTAGTAATTGCGCTATTATTACATAAATTCAATTTTACTAACATATATATATATATATATTAGGTGTTGGAATTAATTCATAGCGTTTTTTAATGAAAGAATGTTATTTATTTCACATGAGCATTAAAAAATACATTAATGAAAGTACTTCCCATCACTTGTAAAACGCTACGAATTAATTCCAACACCTAATATATATATAAAATAGATGTTTCAGCTAATATTTTAGCCATCTTTAATATTGTATTACAATAAAACGATGAAATAAATTAGTATAAAGTCGTGAGGAAATCCACCACTCTCTCATATAATGTCAGTTAAATAGCTGGTTGGTGTCAATCGATTGATTGATCTTTAAAGGCGATAAAGTTAGAATTTAAAAACGGATGAGATTAAACATAGAAAAGCACTCACCTCACTGGAGCAAATTATATTGGCCCCATATCAAGAACGTAAAAATTTGATGAGTAATCATCATTATATAAAACAAGTATTATTAAAAATTACAAATTGTATTAAAACTTTAACGAGAACGTTAACGTCAGAGAGAGATATGAGGCATATGTGCTCGTTGTAATGTCAGGATTTGAACTGAAGTAAAATACAAACTTTAATGTTTTCTATAATGCCACAAATCATAATATTAAAAATATAAATTAGATATTGTTTAAAGAAAGGCATATGTGTCTTGTCTAAAAATTCTGTGTCAGTATGAATTTAAACCATTCTTCTGTCGTTTAATGTGTATTATTTCGGACATCATCTTTTTTTATAGTTGCATTCAGAATCCAAAATTGCCATTCGATATCCCAATCAAATTCATGATTATGATGTAATCTATGGTTAGTTAATTATCGAATGAATAGACGTGTTTCTGTGGACGTGATTTCTGTGTTCAGTCATTCTAGTTTTTAATTGTCTATATCAGTTTGTCCAACATAAATTGCATCACAATCTTTACAAGAAATTTTATACATAATTTTATTTTTATAAGTTTGAAAGAAGATTCTTGTGAACTTTGATAAGTGAATTGAGTTTGTTAATGCTAAAGAGAGTTTCGAGTTTAAATTCTTAATGATACTTTTGAATTTGTCAGAAAAATGAGAGTTAATATATGGGAGAGTAAACCAAGTCATTTTTCATTATTTTTTTCATTATTTTTATCAATCGAATCAGAAGTCCTTACGTTAATTTGTATAAAAGTTTTTTGTTAATCAGATTCTTAATTTTTCCTCGAATTGTGTCAAAAATGAAATCTAGTAGATAATCGTTTTCTAAAACGACTTTAATTACTGTAAGAGAGAATTAAGCAAGAAGGACAATCTCGAGTGAAAGAAAAGTTGAGGTGATGACAATGTTCGAGTAACGAGATACAGTTTTTTTTTATTCTACTATTCACTATTCACAAGGTTAATTATTACAATTTTGCAATAAAGACTAATGAATTCTTATGAAAACTGATGTTTCCTTTTTCTTACAGAATAATATTTTTCCGATTGCGGTGGATAATCAAGCACGATGGAAATTAAACGTGACGGCGATTGGTTTTCTAGCGAAAAAGCAAAAGTCTCGTAGTATCTCAACGGCGGTTGACTGGTGGCCTCGACGGCCAGGTGCCGGCTTTTATAGAATCAGTTGCAAGGAGGTTCTTCCGTCAGTCGCCTATGAGATTTCCGAAAATTATGAATTTTTAAGATGTCCCTCGATTTAAGTCGCGATTGACAATCTTAATGATGGCAAAAAAAAATGATATTGCCATGCGCGACCAAAAATTCGGCGTTTATGATTGGAGCGTAAGCGAGTTACACTTATTGCGTCACGCATATGCGCGTGCGTAGTGATCTAATGAAATTGTTAGCTCCTTTTTCAGTAAACATTTTTTGAGTGTACAACATAAGGTTTAATTACAATGTTGATTCTTAACAAAGAAAAGGGATGAAGAGAAGAACGTTGGAGATTTCTAGAAGTTTTTAAACTACATGCCGTACATTCACTTGTTCCATGGAATATGATCTGCCGAGGCTAATCTCAAATTACGAATTTAATATTTTTTTTAATGGAATTTTTGATTTGACAGAGAAGAAAGGCTCTATCAACTGATAATTGTACCTTTTTTTTAGAAATGGAGTGCTAAAACAAATAATTCAGGTACCTATCCGAAAAAGTAAGTTTGTGCCAGTAAGTTTTAGCAATCAAATATTATTGACAGACTTATCAAATATATGACAGAATTCATGTTATTGTTCAAGCTTATGTCCAAGCAATTATAGACATTCCTTATGAAAAAGGAAAGTCAAGAGTCGACTTTTAATCAAATCTGAATGTCGACTAATAGTCGACTATTGTCTCGAAAATAATCGACTATTATTAATCCAGTTAACTAAAATTGACATTATCGAATAGTCAACTTCTATATGGTTAAATCCACTTCTTTGTTAAGTTATTGGATATTGATGACTGAAAGATATCTTATAGTTATCAGTGCCCAATAAGTGAACACAGAAGTGGAAAAATTAAGTATCCAAAAATTGACTAATCGGTAATTTATTATCAATTTTGATTAGCTGAGAAGACTTATAATAAATTTTATTTTCCAAAGAAGCACAATATATTCATGTAAACCCTTATTGTCATATATAATCATATATCAGTTCACAGGAATGAATATTTTGAAGAAATTTATATAATAAATATTTTAATACAATTATTAGTGATAATATTGTTTTATAATAAATTACCCAAACACGTTTTTGGAAATGTTCATGCAAATAAAACAGAATTATTATACGCAGATAAAATAAAATAGATAAGATAATGCGATAATGCAATACAACATATAGATTTTGCTATATATACATATTGTATATTTTTTCATTTAACTACAAGAAGCTCTTACAAGTGATCAAATCAGACATTGGGATAAATATTTCTACTCTTTCATATATTTCACATAACATATATTTTATTTCGTAACGTGAAATAATGATAATCTTACAAATGATTAGGTTAATTGTACAAATAAGTTTCCGCCGTTTTCAAAAATTAAGCATTTATCGTGAAAGAACGATACATAATGTTTTATTGAAAGTATTGTCCATCGCTAGCCATTACTTTTTCCCATCTTTCTGGTAGCATACGGATACCGCGTTGGAAGAAAGCTTCATCTTTTGAGGCTATCCAATTATCGATCCAATTTTTGATATCTTCATATGATGCGAAGTGCTGCTCAGACAGGCCATGCGCCATCGATCGAAATAGATGATAATTGGAAGGGGCAATGTCTGGTGAATACGACGGGTGGGGTAGAACTTCCCAATTGAGTGTTTCCATGTAGGTTTTGACCGGCGTCGCAACATGTGGTCGAGCATTATCATGCAGGAGAATAATTTTGTCATGCCTGGAGTAGTAGTGGGCGCGTTTTTTCTTGAGTGCTCGGCTCAATCTCATCAATTGTGTTCGGTAGAGAGCCCCAGTAACGGTTTCGTTCGGTTTGAGCAACTCATAATACACGACACCAAGCTGATCCCATCAAATACACAACATGAGTTTTTTTCCATGAATATTCGGCTTGGCTGTCGATGTTGAAGCATGGTCAAGTGATCCCCATGATTTCCTCTTCTTTCGGTTATCGAAGTGGATCCATTTTTCATTACCAGTGACTATACGATGTAAAAAACCCTTTATGCCTGACAAACAGCATTTCACATATGGAAAATCAACGTTTCTCGGCTTCAGTTCATATGGAACTCAATTCCCTTGCTTTTGAATCATTCCCAATGATTTCAAACGATGTGAAATTGCTTGTTGAGTCGCTCCTAATGTAAGTGCAAGTTCTTTTTGCGTTTGGCACGAATCTTCATTCAATAATGCTTCCAATTCCGCGTCTTCGTACACTTTCGGCTTTCCACTTCTTTGTCTTCGACGTCAAATTCACCGTTTTAAATTTTTGAAACCATTCACGACAACTTGAGGCAGCCTCACCATATGCTTCTACAAGCAATCGATGAGCCTCAGCTGCAGATTTCTTCAAATTAAAGAAGTAAATCAAAAGTTCCCGCAAATGAAGCTTATTCGGCTCAAAACTCGGCATTTTCGCACAAAAAAAATATATGATGCTGATACAAAAT